>QJPP01003300.1:0-230344 GCA_003996215.1 Jaltomata sinuosa
AAAGCTGCACGAGTCTCCAACGCGATCAACGGTGAAAGCTCAGCTAATATCTGCACCAAAAGTGCAGAAGTGTAGTATGACCACCAAAACCATGGGTACTCAGTAGGTATCATCGGCCGACTGAGCACATATAAGATATAAAAGCAGTAAGTAACAAATAGCAAGAAAGAAGTCACTGAAGCAATAAGCAAGGCACAAGGAGCTAGAACAGATCATCCATAACCAAGAGCTTCAAGTAACACATGCTAGCACAGAGATACAATTACATAGAATCACAGGTGAAGGAAAGGAAAACACACTGTCAGGAGAATTAAAACCAAAGTCTCACACTCTGCTCAGAAGGCCACACAAAAGTGCCTCAATAAGATAGGACTCCAAAGCCCTCTCAATAATCAAAAATCCCACAACCAAAGCCTCAACAGGCTAGCCATCACTAATCTTTCAAGAACCGGGTGCCAAGACAAGCTCTAAGTAAAAACAAGAGTAAATATAGTCTACCTACAGTCCCAACGGCCGCCCATACAACCGAGGAACACAATCAAGTGAAAGCAAACCCTCCGGCATCCCATACTACCGGAGTGTACACTGAACACACAGCAAACAAGGGTGGAATCCAATGCATGATATGATATGATATGAAATAGAACCTCTGTATGTACCTCCTCTGGTGCCAATCGGGCCCAGCAGGCAGGTTCCATGGAAGGACTCAGCCTGTATACCTCTACTCCACCGTATACCCTTCCCTCCGGCGCACGCAGCCCAAAGCCCCAGGCCCGGAGCGGCAAGGTCCATGGAGGTCCCCGACCCCATACTAAAACTCAGTATCAAGACATGTCATCCGGAAGCAAGTCCTGGATCAAGATAGAGACCCAGTCTCGAATATGCATGCCCAGACCCCGTCCAGGACTAAAGTAGTAGAAAATGCCTCAAAAACTCCTCCAAGGGTGCCCGGGCTTAACCGGGTCTAAAATTGTAGTAAATCAAGTCTAGTGCTCTCCCCTGCAGAGAATAGTATCAGTAATAAAATCAAGTCTGGTGCTCTGCCCCGCAGATACTAGTATCAGTAATAAAACCAAGTCTGGTGCTCTGCCCCGCAGAGACTAGTATCAGTAATAAAATCAAGTCTGGTGCTCTGCCCCGCAGAGACAAGTACCTGTAACAATATCAGTGCGAAAACATCCAAAAATCCCCTTTTCTATCATCAACAGTACCAAAAAGGGGCCCCAGGGCCATGCAGATTTAGGAAAACTGTCAGTAGTGGATCGCAGCCAAAACTGTAGTAAAACATGCAGGGGAAAACCTTTTTCATGGATGATATGCTCGCACACAAATATAAAAGTAGCCCAACAGCTCACAACAACTCCTATCAGCCCTGCACAGGCCCAACAGCTACTCAACAGACATAACCAGCCTAAAAGGATTATCTCTATGTCCGGGTCTCGCGGACATTCCCCAAATAACCCACCATCTATGTTCCAGAGTCAATACAAGGCCACAAAGGACCACAAAGATAATATACAATACTACGTGAATACTACAAACAACGTATGAAATAGACGGACGAAAGGCGGACAAGGTCTGGGGTACCAACCTATAACAACCCATCCAAGGATGCTAATTAATGCAGTTATAGCCTATATACGCAGAGTCTAGATAGGGAAAAACCATAACGTACCTGTCATCCGATGACTAGCTGCGGGAATGGCGTCGTCAAGACTCGAACTGCTCCGGGAAGCTCCAAATCACAAAAAAATACTTTTAACTGAAGTCCCAAAGGCGTCTCTATGAAGCCTGACCAACCAAGGTAATGAAACAATTGCTAGAATCGACGAGGCTGCAAGAACGAGCCATAGCCATTTGATAAGGTGTTAATGTCACACTAGCGACCATCTAACTCCAAAGCATAAAAATGAGGCCAATAACAATAACAAATGGCAACTAAATCCAACAACAATATGCAACTCACATCTCAAAGGAGCGACGAGCTCCCGAGGCACTATTTAAAGGCGTACTTCATGTCATTCAATCCAATAACCATCGTACGTGACTCCAATAAGAATCACACCAAATCTCAGTACCTCCAACACCTTAACACCATCAACATACAACAACAACAACCCAATTTAATATGAAAAAGGGGCTGCCCAGAGCCACAGATCCAAAATACCACTTCGTGGCTCAGAAATCCATAAAACAATACTAGAACATATAATAATGAAGGAGGGTCATAGGAGGAAGGTTACCTCGACAAAAATCTTTGAAATACCAAGCTAAACATTCTGTTATAAGGACCCACCACGAGCTGTAATAATATACGGCAAGAAAACACGACAAACATGCCGATAACGATAAGTTCTCCTCGGAATTGATTCTAAAGCTAAAATTAAGAATGAGTTGAGGATTTAAAACCCTTACCTTCCGATAATCAAATGATAATAGCATAAAAATATCAGTTCCACGAACTGCCTCCTTGCAGTAGCAACAAACGGAGCCAAAACGACGAGAAAACTATACCACGATGATGAGCTCGCGACGTAGAGCAACTTCCGTTAAACTTCCGAATTGAAAGGATCAAGGTCCATGGATTATTTATAAGGTTTGTATCTGTTTTTCTATGGTTTTGGTCTGTTTTTATGGGTTTAAAACGAAGGAGAAGCTGATTTATAAAGGCAAACCGACTTAGGATGTGGGCCCCGCTTTGACGTGTTTGCTTGTGCAGTCTTACAAAAACATGAATATCTCTCTATTCTGAAGTCGTATGGACAAACAGTTTAGTGCGTTGGAAACTAGACTCGTAGACCTTCGATTTGGTATATTAGGGACCCACTAAATCTTTATAGATAGGGAGAAATACCCCAAGACATTTAACCCAAATTTGAAGTGAATTCCTTAAAGGAATTTACAATAACTTTTTCCGACTTTTGTTTCGCAACTTGCTTGACTTCAAAACTTATCATACGACCATTTTGCGATTATAATTCCTCATAACACATCCTTCTTAGTATATTAGACACTATTAGTCTTACCCCAAAGGCACGGGTTACTTTTAACCTTCCAAACGGGCGAGGTGTTACACGAGGCATTTCTTTAACTCAAACTTTCGAGTAAGGGATTCCCTTGACCTAGAACCTTGGTTTAATTCTTTGGTATTACCAAGAATGTTGACGGAAGTCAACGATTTCCAAAGTTGAAGCTCTAAAACGAGGAACGGCCATAAAGACCAAACAAACGGCCCGGGCACCGAACTACCGATCCCGATAAGCCATAAATTACTTGGGCCACTACAAGTAAGCTCTAATGGTACAAGAAAGGCGAAAATGTGTAAATGACCAGAAGGGTCATTACATTTTTCTTCCCTTGAATAAGTGAGATAACCTTGATATTTGTTCATACCTGCGAATTGGGTGACTTCGGTCTGGTAATCGAATCTGGACAGCCTTGGGTGCAACTCGTTTTAATTATTTTCCGCATGTCTCTATATCCTTGATTGAACTTCACTGCCTTATCTGAATTGTAACAGCTCGATACTTGTTCATTTTCAATAACATTGATGACTAATTGCTCTAATTGATCTCCTCTATTAGGACAACCTTAATATTTGCCCATTTTTATTGATTGAGATATTTTAATTAACTGGCTTTCTATTCTCCTTAGTCTGGATAGATTATCAGTTGTTTAATCATGGTAACATTGACATGTTTTCTCCTAATTAATTCAATTACTTGATTTTTGGGAAAGGATTTTGGTATTGACAGCTTGGTTAACAGTTTAACTATGGTAAAGTGTTGACTCAGTTTACCCTTAAATGACAGCTACTGGTCTATTTATGCTTAGAAAATAAAATCAGACCCATTTTGTATTCTGATTGATCCTATGTGTTAATTAAGGTAAAGTTTCTCTTTGTTTGGTTTTTCTTTATTTTGTTATGACTTTATTTACTCTCTTCTTTATGGTAATTCAGTGACTAATTGATTTGGCTATTGTAATTAAGGCATAGAACTCCCTTGATTCACTCTTAAAATTATTCCCTTTCTTTAACTGAATCCTTTACTTTTCACTATATAAGCAGTCCCATCCCCCTTGATTGTGGCTCAGACCTCACATACTACTACTCTCATATTTTTAAACTTCTCTTCTTGGCTGATAAGTGGACTGATTGCTAAGTGTTAGACTTCGAGTATTATCTTGTTATTTGCGGATAACTGGTTAGTTTCTATCGATGCAAATTTTCAACTTATATACATGATCACTTGCAGACTTTGAATTTGTGTTAGTCCCTCTATGTGGATATACATAGGCTTTATGTATGACTTTGGATTTGTGAATCATTAGAAAGCATGTCTATCGGTTATGCCTAAATCTGCTTTTTGTTGGATTCTCCCTTGTTTGCATTGGCTGCTTAGTAATTTACATGAGGATACTTGGTTTTATTTTGGTTTGGTTTCATGGTATTTGGTGGAGAACGGGGGTCCTAACCCACCCCTATCCCCTGACATAAGCACTGCCTAGGATCCTTAAGATCCTCAGGAACTCTGACATGTCAGGGACGGTCTTATGGGTTGTAATAGGGTCCTTCGAACCCTACGTTTACATGTTTGACAGGTTTTGATTAGAGGTGGTGAAGAGTCATCCGAGATCGGGATCTCTGAGTATTGGGACAGGCCCATATTTTAGCTTTAAATTTTGATTTCTTGCAATTCATTTGGTATGTAATAATTTATTGTATAAACTTCGACGATGTAATAGAACACATTAGGGGTGCTATGGGGGAGGGGCAAACTACGTGCTACTTGCTTAATTGTAAACCGTAGAAATCATGCCTATAGGATCTCTATTAATCTCATTCGTTAGAAATTATGCCTATAGGTTTGTTTTAACGTGTCTTCAGCGATTATAATCATATTCGTAAGACTCGTTAATTTTCAGCATGTTTAATATGACAACTCAATCAGAAATCATGTAGGTTCAGTATGTTCAATAAAAAAAAAGGAATCTGATTAGAAATTCGGTTATAGGAGTCAAAATTTATTTTATTATTGCCCTGCTTATATGATTTTAGTTTGTTTCATTATTTTAGATTAAAAATCATGTCTATAGGTAAATCAGTTTCATTTAAGTAATTAGAAATCATGACTATAGGATTTAAAGTAGTTTCGTTAAAATTAGAAATCACGCCTATGAGTTAGAACAGTTCCAGCACGTTAGTTTCAGATTTCAGCATGTTTAAATCTGTCAAATTTAATTCAGCATATTAAAATCAGTTTCAGCATGTTTAAATCTGTTAAATTTAATTCAGCATATTAAAATCAGTTTCAGCATGTTTAAATCTGTTAAATTTAATTCAGCATATTAAAGCTAGTTTCAGCATGTTTAAATCTGTCAAATTTAATTCAGCATACTAAAATCAGTTCCAGTATGTTTCAAATCAGTAAATTCAGGCCCATAGACAAATCAGTTTCAGCATGTTTAAAACTAGTAAAATTTAGGTATGCACGTTAAAACCACTAGATATTATGCTTATAAGACTTAATTAATTCCTGTATGTCTTGATCATGTCCACATGTTTTGATAAAATGTCAATTTTCTAAATGTTCAATCCTAGATATCATGCTCATAAGATTAACTACATAAATTGTTAATTGTGCGAGTTGTGAGGCCTATTCGAAACCATTCTGTGCTACTTGTTTAAAAGTCCATGTATGTTTTGTATGACGTTAATCCCGAGTCTCACTAAGTAGCCTTGGAATCTTATTGTCTAGACCCATATCCAAAATAGTAGTCCAATGCCTCTTGGACATTAAGTGGGACGAGTAGGCATACTAAGGTACGCTAGATTTTTTATTTCTTTAGTACGCTCCTAGGAATAATAATCTTAATAACCAACTTAGGTAGTAGATAGACGGACATGATGGAAATTGACCCGAGCAGAATACGACAATGTCTTTGAAATTGTCTTCGGTAAATAAGCCGGGCGCTGATCCGAATAGGTTAAAATTAACCTAAGTTTAATTCTTATATTCTTACGTGTTTGGGGTCGTATTAATTAAATCACCTACTAATTAGATCTCTTTTCCTATATCATTTTTTTCGAATTCTATCTTCTCGCTTATCTGATTTTCTTATGTGTTTATTTAGCTTTTAAATATTCCACATGCTTAATTCTTGCTCACCTAGTTTTATTAATAATTAAACTGGTTTAATTTATTGACTTCTTAAAAAATAGAATTTATTTGTATAACAGTGTAGTTTTATTAATTCATATTGATCTTTGTCTATCACATACTCCCCACATAAATAACAAATCCGGCAGGGACCCACATTTGTGGACCTTGAAAGGTACCTAACACCTTCCTTTCGAGGTAATTTGAACCCTTACCCGATTTCTGGTGACGTAGACCTCTAAAATTAATCGTAGTTAGTTTAGAACGGTCCCCTAACGCGCCTTAAATTCGTTAGGTGGCGACTCTTCACTCTTTTCCATTCAAAAGGAGTTGTCACGTCGATGGCCCATCTTTTCGCGAGAAAAATGGAGGGCGACAACTATCATTTTAGACCCACTACCCTCATGGCACTACTCACAAGTATCCGGACCCTTCACAGATCCCTAGATAACTCTCCATATGATAATACCAGCTAGTCACACAACACCAGACTCTCAGTCATTCCCCTAGCTTATCAACCTTATGTAATCCATTTTATAACCATGATCAACAATCAAGACAACAATAAACATTTCCATTCCACATAGCCCGTACCCACCCTGGGATCCCCCTAACAACACCTAAGTGATAAACCCGTAACCCGATCTACACCAAGACCAAACTCATAATCAAATATATTAGCCCGGTCTCTCAAGGACCATATACAGATATCACATTTAAGAAACAAAACCTGGTTCACTCAAGGAACCATTATTAGAATACAACAAATCAATAAAATAAACTCGTACCAGGCGTGGTATTCGAGCCAACCATTTATAATTCCGTACCAGGCGTAGTACTCGAGCCAACCATATAGTAACATGTACCAGGCGTGGTACCCGAGCAAACTGTTAGTAACCTGTACCAGGCGTGGTACCCGATTCAACCATTTATAATCCCGTACTAGGCGTGGTACCCGAGCCAATCGAATGTCACACAAAAACTACAGTCACAAACAATGAACAATCAACACTTGTAAACCAACAAGCAATAACACCTAGTTCATTTCTCAAGACTGATAACAGGACCCTTAGATATTCCTAATCATTCCCTAAGCATGCAACTCATACAATACTTAGACAAAAGTACACAAACATAAAACACATACAGAAATCAATAACTATCACCTATCCGTGCCCTGGGTATGTAAGCACAACTTAAATCCCATCCGAAGACTAAACTTAATTCACCCCTTCACAAAACTAGTGGCTATATCTAGTCCTGACCCTCCCCTTAGAATCGGAACACAACACTGGGGAGACCTTCCCTAACCCCGGAAATTTAATAGTTTAATTCATTTCAGTTTCTTTATAACAATATTTCAGAGAAATCCTTTCGTTAACCTGTGGTGTAATTGTCCAAGTTCCCAATTTCATGAACCGTTCTGACATCCTAGCCTTTGAATCCTATCATTAAGCCACGGCTAAATAAACATGTACAGCCGGATCACGACCACACAAAAATCCTTTTCAACCAAACCTAGTTCCCACATAACCAACCACCACAATCCACCAGGCTCCGTGCCCGAAGGCCTAAGCATGGATTCTCCTTATCAACTATACAATAAGTATAAAATGTAAATAGGTCAATCTACTCAATAAGAAAAACTAGCCAACTTGGACGTCAAGCAGTTGCAAGGATGCATTTCTGGCTCCGTGAAGGCGTTCCTAGTTGGATGACGATCCTGGAATCCGTTGTTGTACTTCCTTATAGCCATAATCCCTCCTCCTCATGGCTCCCAAATCTTGGAGCAGCATAGGAGGGCTTTTGGAGAAACCCTCGTATGTTTTCCAACTGAGGAGGAGGAGTCTTTTATTTAAAATCGTGTAACAGGCTACTGCCTCCCATCATTTTGCTATAGCGGATGGCCTTCTACCATAGCGGTTCCGCTATAGCATAATAAGTACCACTATAGCGGAGTGACGTTAACCCAGACCAAATTTCAAAAATTATAGATTTTCATCACTTCAACCCTACTTAATACAAAAATATTTTAAATCGTTCTCGATTTGTGATATCGGGGTTTCTGAAATAAAGATGGATCTGGTCATTACAACATATACCAATTTACTCATCATTCATCCCCGAATGATCGTGAATCAAGAAGACAAAAAGAACTAGCCCGAGACCCTCATTGTCCCAAGTGACCGCGTAATTGCAAACCTACGCAAAATATTGATCTTCCTCCTAATTAATTGCACCGACTAAAAGGATCATAATATTAAGTCGCTCTGATAATGAATTCCCGAGCCACCCAAGAAAATTTTACACGTGATCTCTCCCGAGTACACAAGAAATCTGGGGCCTCGAATAAAGTCGAAGCAAAATAATTTGAAAATACCCAGGAGAACCTTTACTTTCCTAAGATGGACTGACACGTCCTCTATAGCGGACATCATACCGCTATAGCGGTTCCACTATAGCGTAGTACCGACCATTATAGTGGTTGACAACAGATTGAAATAGGGGAGAAATGGTTTTCATCCCTATTCTCCTCTATTTTCTTTCAAAATACTCCCTTGTTCTCCCGATCACCCCGCTCTCAATGTCAGAAATTTTGGGTAATATTCACTTCTACTCCCCCTACTATTTACTTGCACGAATTTAGATATGATTATGGTAGAAAATAAGGATTTGGGGTATACCTTGTAGTTGTCTTCTTGAACTTGAACTTGGGTTGGATTATTGGCGAATTTCCAAAGAATGGTTGCTTCCCTTACGTTTACAATGCCTCCCCGGCATTCTGGATGTAAGGAATAAGTACTTTTTGGTAAAAAACAGGCCAAGAATGATGGGAGAGATGAAATGGTTGTCCATGAATAAATTTGTGATTTGGATGAAAATTGGGGGTTATAATGCCCAAAATTTTGTAGAACACAGTAATGAGGTACTTTAGGTGTGTAGATCTGAACTTGAAATATTGAAAACGAAATTTTTGGGTCAAGGGGCGCCATAATTGCACCCCTTGAAGCCGCTGGGACGATGAATACCGATGTAGCGATCGGGCTCCACTATAGCAGTCCCACTACAGCGGTATTTTTCTGCTATGGCGGTTCCACTATGGCGAACTTCATCCCCTATGGCGGAATACCAGAGAACGGTAGCTCCTTTAGGCTGACACTTAGAAATTTTTTCCCCTTTTTCTTAATCCCTTATGCCCTATCGAGTTTTAAATCCCGTCTTCTCGTTACATTGCAGGTTAACCAAGTTCATGGCTGAAGAGCAATATCCCGAGTATAATTACGTGAAGTTCCCTGATGACGCTAGTCAAGAGAGATTTTGGGACTATTGCAGGTTGAGATTCTATTTCGAGAGGGGCTGCAAGATGACAGGTGTGGATGGGAAGGAAGTTTCCTTCCATCGCAGGGTTTGAGAATTCAGTTGGGATTCCTTTCTAGTGGCTCCCCCTCCCGCGCAGACAGGCTGGGTACGAGAGTTCTATGTCATTCTTCCTATAATTTGTTGGGATAAGCCCAACCCCACCATCCGTATCCAGGGAGTGGATGTCCCTGTGGATGCTCAGACTATCAATGAGGTGCTAGGAGTGCCTCATGTCTCCAATGAAGCATACGAGGCCAAGTTTCGGCTCTGGGACATGACTTGGTTGAGGGACACTTTAGTGGATGAGGAGTGCAGAGATCAGGTCTACTGGCCCAGTCCCGAGGTTATCACTAGCGCTTACTTCTCCGCTGATGCTAGGAGGTGGCTCAACTTGGTGTCTCGGAGGATCCGCCCATTGGGTAATAAGACCGACGTGACCTATGCCCGAGCCCTGGTGATTGCTTGTGCTATGCAGGGAATTATCCTGAATATGGGGGATCAGATTGTCTCAGAGTGGAAGGAGTTCTACCGGGGTCATAGGAAGGGCCCCTATCTCCCGGGTTTGGTGTCTGAGTTATGTAGGCGAGTTGGGGTGCCTGAGGATCATACCGACCATGAGGTAGCTATGGATGACCCCTTCGACCCTCTCCAGGTTAAAGTGGTCTCTTCCAAGAAGAAGAGGAAGTTGGATGAAGCAGGAAGTAGCCAGCCGGTTGAGGATGTTGATGATGATGATGACGATGACACTCCCTCCCCTTCCCAGCCTCAGCCCCCGATCACTAGCCGCCAACTGGAGAAGACTTTAGCCACGGTTCAGAAGTTCACAGCGGGCACCACTGCAGGAGGTACTGCCCCGCCCCCTTCCGCTTAGGATTTTGTTGCACTCCATAGGGAGTTAGAGGAAGATAAAAAGAAGAGGCGCTCCTGAGATCGCACGCTTGCCCGGATGTGGAAGACTGTCAAGGTCATGTTCTCTTGTGTCTCCCCGGGTCAGGAGCTTCCCATGCTTGAGCCCTAGGACAGGCAGGATTTCCCCTTCTTGAGAAATGATGAGGCTTAGGACTTACCCCCTCCCCTTTTTATTTAGACATTATACTGTTTTCTGGGTTTTCCCCTCCGTTTGGGGCTTGTTCTAGACAATATTTCCCTTTTCCTTCCCCCTTTGATTTTCGCACATGGATGCTTATTTTAGACAATTTTCCTTATATGCATACTATATTAGCTATATAGATGATTTTCTAGTTTTACATAGAAATTTATAGCTTAACCACTGCGTTTCAAAGCCCCGGGAATGAAATGAAAAACAGGGGAAAATCGGGCAGGCATTCTGCCCCGCGTCCTTCCGTTATAGCGGTTGCCACTCTGCCATAGCGGTACCACTGGAGAGATAAAAATTCTTCTATGGCAGGATCACCATAGTGGTACAGTTCCACTATGGTGGTCCCGACAGTAACAGTCTACAATTTTGAAATTTTTAGCAAGTGTACTCATCCCCCTTCTCAATTTTCATTGTCTAATCCAGTCAATCCCTCCATGGTCTTAAACACCCCAAGACTATTCCTGGCAATGCACAGATCGAAACTTCGCATCCAATTATCACCAATCATAAAGGATTCACCAAAGAAAATTAATCACAACAACACCTTCCCGCTATCTTGCAGGGATAATCCCATGGTTCCCAACCAAGTCCCGATTGTCCTAAAAACCGGAGTTTCCCTACAATCGTAAATCCTTTTCCCTCACCATCCTAACCAATGATGAGTCCCTTTCTGAAAACAACACAAAGTCTCAACTCCACGCACATAGCATCTACCGCAAATCAATTATACCAATTTAAATTATGACTACCTTTAGACCCGCAATTTCACAGCAAAGCAACCAATTTTACATGTCAACAAAGTAAGTCATACAAACAATAAACACACAACATTTCAACTTAGGAAACAACGAAATCAAGTCACATAAATCTTCTCTCTATTCGTCCCATGGATGGCCATTAGCCGATCATCCATGTCTTATCGCAGCCTCTCAGGCCAGATACCAATTGGAACCTTCCCGGTACCAACTCTTCTTGCTTGTTTTCACAATTTCCAGAGTCAAAAGACATCATTTTCATTGTCGACATACCAATTGGAATCGACAGATACTAATTGGACTCAACCTATACAAGAAAGTAAATGAACCGCACTCAAGGAATGAAGGAAGAGAGATGTTTCCTAAAATGTTTCATAGCTTCCCAAAGCTTAGATATGGACGTCAACACACCAATCCGCAAGAATCTATTTGATATTTTGCTCTTGTACTGGGAGACCGGTAACCTAGGCTTTAATACCATCTGTCACGATCCAACCTACCGGGTCGTGCGGGCTCCTACTCTAACCACCTAGATTGACAAACCCTTACCACCCGAACCAACAGGTACTTGCGAAAAACAGAAAATAACAGTATAATCCTCTCTTTTAATATGTGAAAACATTTACAACCTTGTTTCAGAAACATCTTTTTATGAAAGATACAACAACAGTTTTACCACTTTAAATCACCCCTTAGGACCTAGTCTAAAACAGGTACAAGAGCTACTACAGAAATAATACAAAGAAAAGTAAGATGACACAGCTCCCACCATGGAACAAGAGTAGAAGCTGCTGAAGACTATCGTCATCCTGTACCTATGAAACATCACCAACTCTGCAACCAGACTATACCCAAAAAGCTCTAGCAAGAGTAGAATCAGTATAACCACACGTCTTGGTAGGCATCATCGGTCGACCTGGATCCACTCATACCATCATATAAGAAAAATCAGGGAAAGCATGAAATTAACCAAGGTAGTTCCATCCTCCAACTTCTGCCTTTACCAGGCCCAATCTCCACCGACCGTCTACTAATACCCCTTACCTCAACCCTTCTTAACTCTTTCGCTGCCAACTCCACCACTCTAGTATTACCCCCAATACATGTGTCTCCTCGAGTCACACTTATCACCTAGACTTCCCAAGTCACCTTAACTTTAGACTTCCCAAGTCACTCCATACTAGACCAACCACCTAGCCCAGACCCGGAGTACCACTCTGTTGTCCTAGTCAACCTCTATGGATATACACCCAGATATAACTATATACACTGTCAATCCAGACCCACTATCCTCATGACGCTATTTACAAGTATTCGGACCTCTCACGGATTCCTAGACAACTCTACATATGATAATACCAGCTAGTCACACAACGCCAGACTCTCAGTCGTTCTCCTAGCTTATCAACCCTATGATCCATCTTATAACCATGATCAACAATCAAGGAAACAATAAACATTTCCATTCCACATAGCCCAGACCCACTAATTTAGTAAAATAGTTAATTGACAAGTCCCTGTAGGTACGATATCTGAACTTACAATCCTATATTACTTGTACGATCGCGTACACTTGCGTGTGCGTTACGACGCAACAAGTTTTTGGCGCCGTTGCCGGGGACTTAGAAGTTATTATTCATCTAGATTAAACTTTTTCAAGTTATTTATTTGAGTTATATATATATATATATTTATATAGTGATCTTTTTAGTTTCTTTTACTTTTCTATAACTCTTCTTGATATGTCAGCCTGGGATAGATGGTGGTCGAATGATGATGATTCTTGTTGTTTTTGTGGAGGACCCTACCTGGAGAGTATTTGCCAAAATTTTCAGGGGAGCGAGTGGTGTGCACCTACTCAATCTACTGAATTGGATACTAGTCAATCTGTGGAGAGCATAGGTTCCCAACTCACAGAGATACAGGCTATGGCTGAAACTTGTATTGATCAGCAAATTACGGTCTTAGTCAATACCCAAGATGAACCCCTAATAGTAGAAGAAACTGAGTCCATACTAGAAGAAAGCTGTGAGGAAGCAGACATAGTGGGCTAATCTTAGCTAAGGAAACAAGAGGAAAAAGTTAAATTTCATGAGTTCATCCGTGATAATCTTACATACATGACGACACAGCTGATAGAAGGTAGGGTTGAGCTCAGACAAGAGACAGACCAATTTGGCTCAGATATTCATGACTTGGAGGATCAGTTAAAGAAAAAGGTTGAGGCGTCTGATTTCCCAGTCACCAATTATTGTGAATACTGGTCAACTAGTGGAGCAGAAAAAAGAATTTCATCCATTCAACAATCATTCTTTGATTGAGGTTGACATTGAGAGAGAGCATAAAAGTGAGCTTGTCAAAAATAATGTAATTTTTTAGTCGGGATGTGTTGGACTGTATTCTAATCACTTTTCTACATTATGTTTGGATGATGACATGAAAATTGAGTCATCTAAACTAGTGGAGAAGTGTGTAGATGAGGAACAAGGTCCTTACATTCTAAAATTTGCCACACCAAAGAGACAAAATGACATTCCTCACTTAAAGGCCAAGAAGTGCAAAATGCGACTTCCTTTGCTTGGTCCCTTCATCTTTATACCAC
The DNA here is from genome assembly GCA_003996215.1 of Jaltomata sinuosa. Taxonomy (NCBI): domain Eukaryota; kingdom Viridiplantae; phylum Streptophyta; class Magnoliopsida; order Solanales; family Solanaceae; genus Jaltomata; species Jaltomata sinuosa. The sequence continues at coordinate 13,978 of QJPP01003300.1, forward strand.
CGCCCCTTGAGTGGAACAGAAAATCTGATGCAAAGTTAGGGGTGCAGTTCATAAGTTCTAAGTGGAAAGAAAAGTGGTGAAGTGATGGCTTCGTGCCGCGACGTTAAATCAGGCGCTTGTTGGAAGGCAACCCAATTTGTAGTGTAGCTTTTTATTTTTTTATTTTTTTATTTTTTTATAGTGTTACATTTTTTTTCTTGTTTTTATTTTTGCAGATTAAGGGAAGTCTGAGTACCCAAATTTGAAGCTAAGGAGCATGGTTGTGCATAAGTGTGGATTGCGCAACCCTTGATGAAAAATTGAAGAAGCATGCCTCTAACTAGGTCCTAGAGGGCCTCAGGGAGTATCTCTCACCCTTCTTCTTCATCTTTTTTCTATAAATTACTTTGAGGACAAAGCATGATTTTAAGTGTGGGGTGGGAATTCTTCCAATATTTATGAGTTTAAGGATGAGTATGTCATAGGATTTTATTTTATTTGAAGAAAAATAATACAAAAAAAAATTAAACACAAAAAGATTTTTTTTATTATTTATTTTTTATTTTAGTTTTTAAGCGGCATATCTCATCCACCCCTTGGTTTTTCTTATGGTCACGGTTCTTTTCCGAGGGGGTGCTTTTTGAATCGGGTAATAATTTATTTTTAAGAGTAAATTTTTTATTTTTTTATTTTTTTACTTTTTTATTTTTATTTTTTTAGGAGTAGTTTTTTTTTTAGAGAGAAAAAAATACCTTTTGACTTGTTTGATACTAGAAATTTAGGCCTAATTTGGAGTAGTACGTTCTTGTGAGTGTTTGAGTATAAAATAAATTAGCAAATCTTTTGACACCTAGGCTCAGAGTAGTGACTCTGTATATAGCTCCTTCTTATTTTATAGTTTGTTATGACCCTGTCCATCTTAGAAGTAGAATTGATCCATCTTGATTGAGACTTGTGCCATGTGTGGTGAGGATTTCTTGCATATTTCATGTTTTGCATCTTAGTCTAGAACTTGTCCTGCATGTTATTGAAGCGAAATAAAAAGTGTTGCTCTGTTTAGAAGATGATAATAGGCTTTCTTTGATTTGTCTTGTAAAATTTAGCTTTTTCAGATATTATATCACTAGTTACCCCTTTGAGCCTGTAGCCTTTTGTTTGATAGTTGTATTTTTACCTTGATCCTTTTGTTGAATCCCTAATTTTTCCACCCTGCTTACTTTAGCACTGTAGCATAAACTGTGATAAAATTATTAAATCTGAAGAAAAGAGATGGTTGAGTGAAAAAGGTGATTAATGGTAGCTACAAAGTGATAAAAAGGCCCTCTTTGAAAGAATGTGATATGAACAAAAAAAATTGCTTTAAACAATGATGATTAAAACGTTCTTGATAAGATGAGAACACTAGTGAAAATAAATTGAAGAGACGGCTGGAAAAAAAATAAAGTGATGAAAATAGTGGGTGATGAAGTCTAAAAAAAATGCAAAGTGCTTAGGGAAATGTAAGTCACTATTATATAGTTTTCCTACCCGTCTCCTAGCCAACATTACAACCCATTAAAGTCCTACTTGATTCTATTCGAGCATGCTTAATTAGTGGAGATGTACATAATGGGGAAGCCTATGGTTCTTTGTGCATACATGTGAATTCTTTTGTGAGTGTGAGAGGTGTTCCTTGATGCGAAGTCCTTAATTTATATTCGATTATTTAAATTGAGTGTGTGGACTATTTTTTCTTGTGAGGGCACTTATTTCATGATAGATAGGTGATTTTATTAGCTTTCTTTGATGGAGTAGGTGAGCAAATTTAAATTGATGAGTTAGAGTCCATCTTTGAGGTTAGGAGGTTAGAAGTTTGTTGTTTATTTGTATATCTTGCATAATGATTGGGAAGTGTACTTGATGTTGAGTTTTTGTATGGTCTAATTGTTTGTATCAACCAAAGTGGTGGTATTCCTAGTTTGATTTATTGAGATGAGCTTTAATGTTTGCTCGAGGACGAGCAAAAGTCTAAGTGTGGGATAGTGATGTGAGGCCAAAAATACCTATATTTAGTCATTATTTGTCTCACATTTAGTCTTTTCATTATCGTTTTTGAGCATTGGTTTTATAATTATTCTTATATTGGGTATTTTTATTTATAGAATTAAAGTGATGCAAAAAAAAAAGAAATTTGAAAAAGAAACAAATTAAAAATGAGAAATGATATAAGGAAATCAAGCAGGCAGCTTAATGGAATAAATTGAATAAAATAATATGATGTGCAGCAAGCAAGAGAACAATTGCAAATTGAAATCAATTTGCTGCCACGTGTCATATTTTGAAAGACCACTGCCAAAGGTGGCAGTAATTGAAGATGCGGCGTCGAGCAGTAAACCCACCTCAATTAGGTTTTGGTTTCCTAATTCATTTTGAACTCAATTATTTTATTTGTGGCTTTTTTCTACATTTATAAATATCCCATAAAAATAATTCTTTCACAACTTTTGACCTACGAAGAGCTACGAGTCACCGTTGAGGCCGGAGAATATTGGTTTCATCTTTTCTTCTCTTTTATTATTTATTTTACGTTTTTCTTTGGATAATTTGTTGTAATTTCTTCATGTCTATATGTAGTTAAACTTCTTGTTCTAGGGTTATGGTAGCTAACTACATGATTGTTTAGTAGACGATTGATTTGATTATTTATTCATCATATTAGTTGTTCTTATATTCTTATGCTTACTATTTTAATGCTTCGCGATCATTAAAATAAATCTCTAATCTCTTTGCGAACTCGGAAGAAGAATCATTGGGATAGAACGAAGAATATAGGGAGTAAGACCTCTCTTTTGTAACATAAAGGGTAGGTTCGCGACTAGGATAGGAATATACCTAGAATGCCTTGTTTGGTTTATACGGGAAGATATATAAATGCGTTCGGAATAAGATGTCACATCCCCGCTCAATGATGTAGTTGTGATGCTATTCTGGATAGGCAATTAGATGCTCGCAAGACCATAATTGTAAAATCAACCCCAAAATCAGCAACTAGATAAACAAACAAGTCAATGAAATTGCTTACTTAACATGATTGTTAGCGAATCCACAATCTTAAATCGATTTCATCATATTGATTACGTAAAAACCTGCTCTTTATTTGGTTAATTGTTCATTAGTTAACTTCTTCTTTTTACTTTGGTTATTAAATATTTCTTTGAGATGTACCGCTTGAATAAATAATTAGAACTAGTTTACTTTAGTAAAATAGTTAATCGACAAGTGCCTGTGGGTACGATATCTGGACTTACAATCCTTTATTACTTGTACGACCGCGTACACTTGTGTGTGGGTTAGGACGCAACAAGTTTTTGGCATTGTTGCGTCCTAACGCACATGCAAGTGTACGCGGTCATACAAGTAATATAGGATTGTAAGTCAAGATATCGTACCCACAGACACTTGTCGATTAACTATTTTACTAAATTAAACTAGTTCTAATTATTTATTCAAGCGGTACATCTCAAAGAAATATTTAATAACCAAAGTAAAAAGAAGAAGTTAACTAATGAACAATTAACCAAATAAAGAGCAGGTTTTTACGTAATCAATATGATGAAATCGATCTAAGATTTTGGATTCGCTAACAATCATGTTAAGTAAGAAATTTCATTGACTTGTTTGTTTATCTAGTTGCTGATTTTGGGGTTGATTTTACAATTATGGTCTTGCGAGCCTCTAATTGCCTATCCAGAATAGCATCACAACTACATCGTTGAGCGGGTATGTGACATCTTATTCCGAACGCATTTATATATCTTCCCGTATAAACCAAACAAGGCATTTTTATCCTAGTCGCGAACCTACCCTTTATGTTACAAAAGAGAGGTCTTACTCCCAATATTCTTCGTTATATCCCAATGATTCTTCTTTTGAGTTCACAAAGAGATTAGAGATTTATTTTAATAGTCGCGAAGCATTAAAATAGTAAGCACAAAAATATAAGAACAATTAATATAATGAACAAATAATCAAATCAATCGTCTACTAAACAATCATGTAGTTAGCTACCATAACCCTAGAACGAGAAGTTTAACTCCACATAGACATGGAGAAATTACAACAAATCATCTAAAGAAAAACGTAAAATAAATAACAAAGGAGAAGAAAAGATGAAATCAATATTCTCTGGCCTCCACGGCGGCTCCTAGCTCTTCGTAGGTCAAAAGTTGTGAAAGAATTATTTTTATGGGATATTTATAAGTGTAGAAAAAAGGCTCAAATAAAATAATTGAGTGCAAAATGAATTAGGAAATCAAAACTCAATTAACGTGGGTTTACTGCTCGACGCCGCATCTTCAATTACTGCCACCTTTGGCAGTGGTCTTTCACAATATGACACGTGGCAGCAAAATTGATTTCAATTTGCAATTGTTGTCTTGCTTGTTGCACATCATATTATTTTATTCAATTAATCTATTAAGCTATCTGCTTGATTTCCTTATATGATTTCTCATTTTTAATTCGTTTCTTTTTCAAATTTCTTCGTTTTTGCACCACTTTAATCTTATAAATAAAAATACCCAATATAAGAATAATTATAAAATTAATGCTTAAAAACAATAATGAAAAAACTAAATGTGAGACAAATAATGACTAAATATAGGTATTTTTGGCCTCACATCACTAGGAGTGTCAATGGTACGATTCGGGCGGTTATTTTATAAAATTTGTACCATACCATTTTTTTGGTTATTTTATTTCGTATAACCAAAATTAGACTCTTCAAAACCATCCCATCACCTCGGTTTTTCTTCGGTATCACTTCGGTTCGGTTAATTTTCGATATTTTTTTCTTAAAAAAATATAAAAGTTAGAATACTCTATCATGTATACTTGTGTATAACTTTGACAAAAACTCTTTAGACATTTTTATTATTTAAAAGGTGATAAGAAAATAAAGATAAAAATTAATCCCATTATTTTACATTAGTGTAAAACAATAATAAGCATAGATAAAGAAAATATAATGTAGATTACACAAGCGGGGAGAAATCAATGAAGATGAAACTCGAGAATTGAATCGTACTTAAATTAGTTATCTAATAAGAGAAATTTAAATCATAATATCTAATAAGATGTACCTTGTTACCCAAGATCATTGGAATACCTTGTAGCTTACTAGTTACTACTCGAGAGTCAAAATCCTAGAACAAATTTAGTTTTGATCGGAGTAGTATAGTAAGTTTCAATATTAGGACTTTGAGTGTTAATTATGTGATCGTTTTCCATCACCCGAGCACTAAGCAAAAGTTTTAATATCTTATTATTTCTAAACTTAATATATAAAAAAATTCACATATGTATTATTCGGTTCGGTTCGGTATTTTTTTGGTTAATTTTTATAAAATAAAAAATCTACCCAATTATTCGGTACGGTTAGAAACTTATATAAAACCATCGATTTTATTAAATAAGCCTAAAAATCAGTTCGGTACGGTTCGCTTTGGTCAGTTACGTCGATTTTTTAAAAACCATTGACACCCTTACACATCACCCACCCTGGGATCCCCCTAACAACACCTAAGTGATAAACCCGCAATCTGGTCTACACCAAGATCAAACTCACAATCAAATATATTAACCTGGCCTCTCAAGGACTATATGCAGATATCACAGTTAAGAAACACAACCGGTTCACTCAAGGAACCATCATCAGAATACAACAAATCAATAAAATAAATTCGTACCAGGCGTGGTACCCGAGCCAACCATTTATAATCCCGTATCAGGCGTGGTACCCGAGCCAACCATTTATAATCGTGTATCAGGTGTGGTACCCGAGCCAACCATATAGTAACTTGTACCAGGCGTGGTACCTGAGCCAACTGTTAGTAATTGTACCAGGCGTGGTACCCGAGTCAACCATTTATAATCCCGTACTAGGCGTGGTACCCGAGCCAATCGAATGTCACACAAAAACCACAGTCACAAACAATGAACAATCAACACTTGTAAACCAACAAGCAATAACACCTAGTTCATTTCACAAGACTGATAACAGGACCCTTAGACATTCCTAATCATTCCCTAAGCATGCAACTCATACAATACTTAGACAAAAGTACACAAACATACAATGCATACAGGAATCAATAACCATCACCTACCCTTTCCCCAAGTACGTAAGCTCAACTTAAATCTCGTTCGAAGACTAAACCCAATTCACCCCTTCACAAAACTAGTGGCTACATCCAGTCCTAACCTCCCTTTAGAATCGTAACACAACACTGGGGAGACCTTCCCTAACCCCGGAAATTTAACAGTTTAATTCATTCCAATTTCTTTATAATAACATTTCAGAGAAATCCTTTCGTTAACATGTGGTGTAATTGTCCAAGTTCTCGGTTCTCCGAACCTTTCCAATATCCCAGTCTTTGAATCCTATCATGAAGCCACGCCTAAATAAATATGTACAGCCCGGAACACGACCACACAAAAATCCTTTTCAACCAAACCTAGTTCCCACATAACCAACCACCACAATCCACCAGGCTCCGTGCCCGAAGGCCTAAGCATGGATTCTCCTTCTCAACTATACAATAAGTATAAAATGTAAACAGGTCAATCTACTCAATAAGAAAACCTAGCCTACCTGGACGCCAAGCAGCTGCAAGGATGCTTTTCTGGATCCGTGAAGGCGTTCCCGGATGGATGATGATCCTGGAATCCGTTGTTCCACGTCCTTTTAGCCATAATCCCTTCTCCTGATGGCTCCAAATCTTGGAGCAGCATATGAGGGTTTTTGGAGAAACCCTCGTATATTTTCCAACTGAGGAGGAGGAGTCTTTTATTTAAAATTGCGTAACAGGCTACTTTCTCCCGTCATTTCGCTATAGCGGATGGCCTTCCGCCATAGCGGTTCCGCTATAGCGGAAAAAGTACCGCTATAGAGGAGTGACGTCAGCCCGGACCAAATTTCAAAAATTACTGATTTCCGTCACTTCAACCCCACTTAATACAAAAGTATTTTAAATCGTTCTCGACTTTACGATATCGTGGTTTCTGAAATAACGACGGATTTGGTCGTTACATATACGTAAGCTTAGAGCATGTTTGGCCTAGCGGTTGGGAGGCAAAAAAGTACTTTTTTTAGAAAAAAAAAGTGTTGTTTTTGCCAAAACAATGTGTTTGGATAACTAATAAAAGTGCTTTTAAACTGAAGCAGAAGCAGTTTTTTTGTTGTTGGGAAGAAGCAGAAAAGTTTTGCTTTCTAAAAAAAGCAGAAACAGAAGCAGAAAATTATTATTTTCAAGACAAAAATATCCCTATCATTTATACATATTTACCAATATATCCATTGTTAATTAATTAGCATATTTCATAAATTTTATTAAGTTTTATTTAAAAAATTTATTCTTCATTCTTATACCATAAATTCTTTATTTTATTTTATGTTTTATATATTATTATTTTATATTTTATATTTATTATTATACGTTTCTATTAGATAAGCATTGAATATGCTAGTGAACTCAAAAAAAAGTAATAAAAAAATAAATTTCTCATTTATTTATATTATTTTACATATAAAGTTTAGTAATTGTGAACGTTTTCTTTTTGTAGATAGGGATAATAACAAAACAAAAAATAACAATCATCAATATTATTTAATATTTTAAATTAGATATTAATAGATTATTTATGCAGCTAACAAAATATTGTATTATCTTACAAGTGAAAGTGAAATCGTTGAAGTTTTTTATGATGTATGAAGAACTATTTATTTTGTGGTGAATCTTTCATATGTCATGATTTAATTTATGAAATAATTTTTTAATTCATTTTGCGTGATTCGGCAATCCGCGCTACCAACCAGATCTAGCAAATCAACATCCTTAAGCTAGCGGTAGTCCGCACTGCATAAGAACTGAAATATACAAGAATTTTCATATAGCTTCTCAAACTGCATGGTAATATTTTTACCTGAGCAAAGGGTCTGTCAAGAATCTAATACATACTTCTTATTGAGCCCATGTGTCTGGTGGTTCTAACCAGGACAGGATGCCCTTTTTCTCCTCAACATCGGGCTTAGGTCCATGGCTGACCAGACGTAGCCACAAAGGCAAAGCCAATAAGAGTAGTGCTAGATCCGACTGTACCTCGATCTCAGAACCAAGTCGAGAAACCATAACAAAATTCATTTATATTTTAATAAAGCTTAGATCCGTTCATGGTGTATATAGGAGAGAAGTTAGTTATTCAACATAGATATGATATCTTTAGCCGGACATCGTCCTGGCTAGGAGAATTGTAACTAAAAACTAAACAATGAAAAATAAATATACCTTAAATGGATGACTGTCTCCAAGAAATGATTCTTGAATTTGATAAAAGAGATTTACAATATGAGAGATGTACAATAAGAGAGCTATCTAGAGAGAAAAGAGAGAACTTTACAAGTTTTTGTGATGCCTTTCAACTGAAATGAAAGACCCCTTAAATAGAAAAAAAAACATAAAGAATCTATGTACAGTGAAATGGGTCCCATATCTGGGTCCCTGTACAGTGTATCTACTGTTGTTGGGGTCCCAGGTGTCTTTACTATTTTATGGGGTCCAAGATTTCTTTATTGTTTGTCTTTACCATGTCTTTTCTCCATGGCTTGGATCTGTTGCAGAAAACTATTTATGATTATGGTTGGTTTGATAAACTGTCTTCTAAACAATTGATAAAGACTACTGAGCAGTCTTTAGCTTTAAATTCTTCTGAACAGACTATTCGTTTGTTAAACAAACGTGATATTGATTTATATAAAAATCACTATAATTACCTTCATATTGGTATGGTTCAGATTGCTGTTAAACCTTTAACTCTTAAAGGGTTGCCTGAGACTTTTCTAGCTGCTCTCAGAGATGCTAGAAATCTAAATTTTCGACAGTCTTTAATGGGTTTGATAGAATCTACAGTGGCCTATGGTCCCGTGTATTTTAATACGCAACCTAATCTGCAGTTATCACTTTCTGATGTTAATATTCTTGAGGCTTTAACATTAAATGTGAAAACGCATGGTTATAATTACGTGCCTGGTTCAGAACTTATAAGTTTATCTTATAGAATTTATTTAAAATTATTTTCTACTTTAAATCCAAGATGTAAGTTATACGATACATCTGATCAAACTATATTGGTCAAAACCAATTTTGCAAGGTCCAAGAGACCTATTAAGTGGGAAGAAATAGATTTCCCAACTACATGGACTCTAAATTCTATTATATCCCCAAGTCAAGTAACTGATGCGATTACAAATTCTGAGTATTCTCATATTTCACAAGATCCCGATGGTAGGATTTGTATTCAGTTTTCTGATAAAAGTTATACTTCTCATAGGCAGTCATTTTCTGATAATTTTATGCCTACAGTAAGTCCAATTTATAATAGACGTTCTCTATCTACTCATAGACTTTTGCCAGCAATGCATCATATTTCTCCTGTTGAACCTGTTTATGGTCCAGCAAGAAATAGTATTGCTTCATTAGATACCGTTGTAACTGATAGTAACTCAATGGTAGAAAAGGTTAAAATTGACCCCTGAACAAATATAGTTCAGGTAAATGATGCTAATTCTGATTAAGATATTCCTTCTGTATCCGAAATGGATTTTGATCCAAATGATTCTTAATGTTTTCACAACAAATAGATTTTAGCCCAGGTTCCCTGGCAAGAAAACATATACAACAAGAATTTTTTGATGAAAAATGGAACCGATTTAAAACTTGGTTTTTTGATACTTATAGTAAAGAGGATATGAATAATATCTCTCAAAATTTTATGAGACCTGTGCTTTGCATAATCAAATTATGTATTTTGTTCCTTCGTTTATAACCACTTATCTGCCATTATATGTTAATGTGATTGAAAGAACTTATAAAGATGGAAGTGGTAGCCTTATAAAGGCCATATACCCTTCTCAATCACCTTTCATATTGCAAATAATACAGGTATTACTTTCGGCATTTCAAAAATTCATTGATGAAGATATTGCTTCTATCAATATTGCAGAAATTAATAAACTTATTACTCAAAATAATTATTTGAGTTTGTATGTTAAAGTTTTAGGAGAACATATTAGTTCTCTTGATAAAAAACTTAATGAGTTGACTATTTTGATAAAAGGTATAAAAACTGATATAGCTAAAACTAATGTTGCCTCTACATCGGCTAGTAAAGCTAATGCTCAGGTTGTCCCTACTCATGTTCAGATACCTCCTGAGATTCAAGATTTTAAACTTAAATCTTTAAATGATTTAGAAAAACTTCTTGATAAAAAGTTTTCTGGTTTAAATATAAAACCAATTGATTTATCGAAACAATTTTCGGAAAAAATCGAAACAAATATAAATGATGTTTCCTTAGAGTTTAATAAATTCAGAGGATATCCTAGAAAACATAATAGCTATGCTAATAAACCCAGCATGAAGACCTATTATTATCCTCGTCCTACTCCTCAAGATGTTTTAATAGAGGAACGAGATTGGAATCAGACGAATACTTCTTATAGTGGTTCCGAAATTTATGAATGGAATCTTGATGGTTTGGCTGATAGACAATTAACCATTTTGGTTCATAGAATGCTCATGTATGCAACTATCTGTAAAAGTGTTAAAAACACAGATAGAACTATTTGCAAAATGATTGTTGCAGGTTTTACTAGCCAACTTCGAGGCTGGTGGGATAATTATTTGAGTATGGAGGAAAAAGCCTCTATTATTAATGCGGTGGCTACTGATGAAGGTATTGATAACTTAGGCATGGATCTAGTTAAAAATAGATAAGATGTCGTTTATACCCTTGTTCTCACCATATTAGAACATTTTAATGGTAGATTTACCAATCAGTATGAGACTGTTCATACCCTCCTTAATGGCCTAAGGTGTAACACCTTGTCTAATTTTAGGTGGTGCAAATATACCTTTATGAGTCGGCTGATGGAACTACCCGAAAATAAGTTTGAACATTGGAAAGCCAAGTTCATAGATGGGCTTCCCTCCTTATTCGATGAAAGAGTTAGAAAAACTCTGAGGGGTAGTCATGGTGAGATTCCTTATAAGGATTATACTTATGGCAAGCTTATAGGAGTTTGTACACAAGAAGAATTAAACTTGTATAATGAATTACTTTTGTCCCGACAGCTTAAGATGGATAAGCTTAAAGAAAGATCTCAGTTAGGAGATTTTTGTACTCAATTTGGTTTACCCGAACCTTCTGCTAATAGCAAAAAGAAGAGCAGGTATTATAAGTCCTCTAGAACTGAAGGATCCCACAGGAAAAGGAGATCTAGACGTAGGACTAAGGAAGAAAGAGAAGCTAGGAAAAGCTTCCGTAAGTCTACTAGATTTACCAAAGATCGATCTGGGAGGAATCTATCAAAAATCAAGTGTTATACATGTGGAAAATTAGGCCACATAGCACCAAATTGTAATTTGAATAAGTTGAAAACTTTAGAACTAGATAGTGAGACTCATGAAAAAATTTATGGTTTGTTATACACCTCAGGTTCTGAAGATGATTATTACTCTCATTCTGATTCTGATATTGAACTACGTGATTTATCAGATAGTGATAAAAATGTTGATAGCCCTTGCGCCACTTGCCAAGGTAATGAATGTAATTGTGATGATGATGAAATTTATAAATTACAATCCCAATTTCAAGATTTCAATATGAACACTATCACCTCTGATAATGTAACTGAGCTCTTGAAAGAAGTTACTGATGATAGGCTTCGCGAAAAAATTATAAATCTAGCTACTGCTAATGAGGCTAGTTCAAGTTCTTCAAAACCTTTTGAGAATAAGAAAAATGATTTTGAGTACTCTGCACCTTATTCTTTAAAGGAGGTTGATAACCGTCTTATGATGAGAAATACTTTCACTGAAAGAGATTCTTCTTTTGATGATTTAAAGGATGAAATTGAGAATTTGAAAACAGAGATTAAATCTCTTAAACAAAATCAGTTGATTTGTGAGCATAGAATTACTCAGATTGAGAATTATGTGTCCACCAAAAGCAATCATATGCCTTCTAAGGACAAAGGTATTGCTGAATCAAGGGAAGACTCTGTTAATCCTGGCCCTAAAAATGATATGTTTTAGGTATGATGTAAATTATTACTTCCCAAAAATGGTACGTTAAATGTACTATTTTAATCGATAATAGTTTTTCAATTTCTAACATTGCCATGATTGATAGTGGTGTTGATGTTAGTTGTATTCAGGAAGGCTTAGTGCCTACGAAATACTTTCAAAAAACTTCTCATATGGTAAAGTCTACATCAGGACATGCTTTAGATATATAGTACAAATTGCCTAATACAAAAATTTGCCAGAATAAAGTTTGCATTCCTCATTTCTTTTTTCTGATTGAAAATCAGTTATTCCCTCCAATTATACTTGGAACCCCGTTCATAAATGCAATTTATCCTTTTACCAGCATAGACTCAAGAGGATTTTTTGCCACTTATAAGGATAATGAAATAAGTTATACTTTTGTTACAGATCCAGTAACTAGAGATATAAATGCCTTAATTGATATGAAGCAAAGACATGTAAATTCTTTGCAACTAGAATTGTTTAGTCTAAACATATTTGATTCTCTAAAATCTGCAAAGGTACAGTAAAAAATTAAATTAATTTCCCAACAAATTGCCGTTGATATCTGTGTAGATCATCCCAGTGCTTTTTGGAAATGAAAAAAGCATATCATCACCCTTCCGTATAAAGATAATTTTTCGGAAAATAATATTCCTACTAAATCACGTCCCTGCCAAATGAACATTGAGTTAGTAGAATTTTGCAAAAAAGAAATTGATAGTTTATTACAAAAGGGTTTGATAAAACCTTCTAAATCTCCTTGGTCATGCACTGCACTTTATGTCAATAATGCTGCTGAAAAGGACCGAGGTGCTCCTAGATTAGTTATTAATTATAAGCCTTTGAATAAATATTTAAAATGGATAAGGTATCCTATCCCCAATAAAAAGGATTTATTGTCAAGATTTTATGATGCCAATATATTTTCTAAATTTGATTTAAAATCAGGTTATTGGCAGATCCAAATATTCAAAGAGCATGCTTATAGAACTACTTTTAATGTTCCATTTGGGAAATATGAATGGAATGTTATGCCTTTTGGTTTGAAAAATGTCCATCTGAATTTCAGAAAATTATGAATGATATGTTTAATCCATATTTGGATTTTATCATTGTCTATATCGATGATATTTTGGTTTTTTCCAAAACATTTGAAATACATATAAAGCATCAAGACATATTAAAGAAAAATTGTCATTCAAAATGGTTTGGTTATCTCAAATCCAAAAATGAGTTTGTTCCAAACTAATGTCCGATTTCTAGGACATCATATTTGTCAGGGGAAGATTACTCCAATTCAAAGATCTATTGAATTTGCATCAAAATTTCCTGATATATCGCTGATAGGACTCAGTTACAAAGATTCTTGGGAAGTTTAAATTATATATCTCCATTCTATAAGAATCTTTCTCGTGATTTAGCCCCTTTATATGGCAGGCCGAAAAAGAATTATAAATCACCTTGGATTGATAGTCATACCACTCTGGTAAAAAAATATTAAACTCCGTGTGCAGTCTTTGCCTTGTTTAACTCTGGCTAACCCTGCTTGGGAAAAAATTATTGAGACAGATGCATCTAATATTGGTTATGGTGGGATATTGAAACAAATAAATTCCAACGACAAAAATGAGTATTTAATAAGATTCCACTCTGGCAAATGGACTGAAGTCCAAAGAAAATATGCCACTGTGGCGCATGAAATGCTAACCATTGTGAAATATGTTTTAAAATTTCAGGATGATTTATACAATCAAAAGTTTTTGATAAAAACTGATGCTCAATCGGTTAAGTATATGTTTGACAAAGATTTTAAGCATGATGCTTCTAAACTAATATTCGCAAGATGGCAGGCTCAATTAGCCCCTTTTGATTTCAAAATTCATTATAAAAAGGAAAGTGATAATTCTTGGCCAGATTTCTTATCCCGAGAATACCTCCAATAAAATGAATTTTTATGCAGTCTTTTTTAATAAAAATACTTTGATTACCATTTTAAAGAAAATCACGTTAAAAAGAGACTTGAAAAGCTTTATAATTGATAAAATTATTGATAACATCATAAACGAAGATTTGTCAATCCATGATTACTCAGAAATCATCAGAGCAAATCTGACAGATTATTATGCTCCTGACAGTTTAAACATGATCATACATTACTATGTGTGCATAATGGATCCTCCATGGATTCGAGGTAGAGGAAGAGGAAGGGGGAGATCAACCCCAGGGAGATCATCCCAGTCCTATTCTCAAGGATCATTATATGGATCCTCATCAAACTCCCCAGTTATACAAATGGGAAGAAAGAGTTTAGTAAATGAGAAGATTTCTCAGAAGGGTGAATCTTCATCTATTCATCTGGAAGATATTCCAGAAAACAGTCCATTATACGGTCATTTACAGGCATATTTTGCCGCCCAGGCTGCCCAAAAGCAAAGTAATACTTTTGCTTCAATCGCTAAAGAGGACAATGATGATATCAAGTCCTATGAAAAGTTTCCAAAAAGAGAAATGATATTTCTCGTAGAAAACTCTGAGCTTCAGAAAAAAGATGAGCCATGGAAGATACTCCAAAGGTATTTAATAAATGGGTTATACTATCCAGGTGAGTCATACAAAACCCGTGCTTATTATGAGACAATCCTGACAAGTACAAAAAGTACAGAATTTTAGCACTTTGCCGGTTATAACACCGCAGAGAATGTTTATAACTTCTCCAAAATCATTATTAAACAGATTATATCTGTTGAAGATTGGGGAATCTCTACTATGAAAGAAAGGAAGATAAGCCTTAACCAGTCTCGTATGAATTTTACATACTAGTATTATATTCAAGCATTTGATAGAGTGATATACTATAATAATGATAGACATAAACACACTTGGTTCATAAAGGTGTGTGCAAAGATATTTGCGGAACCCATCCCAAATTGGTTTTTGAATTGGTGGTCATACCACGGTCCCACAATCCAGATCTTACCCGATCAATTCCTTATGTTATACAAGGAATGGACTAAAGTGTCACCTGATTTAAACCGATTATATCATGCAGATCATATCTGCAATTTGGAAAAAATTGATCAAATCTATTTCTTTATTGAATTCTCTATTCCATGGATTCATAAATGGACTCCTGAATTAGGGTTCACTGAAGAAAAGATTCCATGTCTATACAGGACCTTTTATAATAATTTTTGGGACAAATTGATGAAAATAGATCCCAAAACAAAGGTGTTACATGGCCAAGAACTTATGGATTCCATTAAACTACGAATCCAAGAATACACTCGAGCCCCTCAGAAGGGAATTATTGACGAAAGTTCGGTCAGGCATATCGCCAGAAAGATCTCTTTCCAAGATGGAGATAAAGAAGAAATGATCTTTGAATATTTAGAAGAGGTCAAGAGAAATCTACTTCTGACGATAAACCAGATAGATAAATCAGACACTTCCATGCGGAGTGAACCAAGTAATGATGATATCGGAGAATCTCAGCCTATCAAAACAGACAAAATATTGTCTACTGATGATATTCGAGAAACAGAAGATTTTCTGCAACAGATCCAAGCCATGGAGAAAAGACATGGTAAAGACAAACAATAAAGAAATCATAGACCCCACAAAATAGTAAAGACACCGGGGACCCCAACAACAGTAGATACACTGTATCAAAAGTAGATATACTGTACAGGGACCCAGATATGGGACCCATTTCACTGTACATAGATTTTTTATGTTTTTTTTTTCTTTTTCTATTTTAGGGGTCTTTCATTTCAGTTGAAAGGCATCACAAAAACTTGTAAAGTTCTCTCTTTTCTCTCTAGATAGCTCTCTTATTGTACATCTCTCATATTGTAAATCTCTTTTATCAAATTCAAGAATCATTCCTTGGAGACAGCCATCCATTTAAGGTATATTTATTTTTCATTGTTTAGTTTTTAGTTACAACTCTCCTAGCTAGGACGATGTCTGGCTAAAGATATCATATCTATGTTGAATAACTAACTTCTCTCCTATATACACCATGAACGGATCTAAGCTTTATTAAAATATAAAGGAATTTTGTTATGGTTTCTCGACTTGGTTCTGAGATTGAGGTACAGTCGGATCTAGCACTACTCTTATTGGCTTTGCCTTAGTGGCTACATCTGGTCAGCCATGGACTTAAGCCCGTTGTTGAGGAGAAAAAGGGCTTCCTTTCCTGGTTAGAACCACCAGACACATGGGCTCAATAATAAGTATGTATTAGATTCTTGACAGACCCTTTGCTCGGGTAAAAATATTACCATGCATTTTGAGAAGCTATATGAAAATTCTTGTATATTTCAGTTCTTATGCAGTGCGGACTACCGCTAGCTTAAGGATGTTGAGTTGCTAGATCTGATTGGTAGCGCGGATTACCGCTAGCCGACACCCGATCCTATAATATCATAAGTAGACAATATTTTATCTGTTTTGATAGGCTGAGATTCTCCGATATCATCATTACTTATTTCACTCCGCATGGAAGTGTCTGATTTATCTATCTGGTTTATCGTCAGAAGTAGATTTCTCTTGACCTCTTCTAAATATTCAAAGATCATTTCTTCTTTATCTCCATCTTGGAAAGAGATCTTTCTGGCGATATGCCTGATCGAACTTTCGTCAATAATTCCCTTCTGAGGGGCTCGAGTGTATTCTTGGATTCGTAGTTTAATGGAATCCATAAGTTCTTGGCCATGTAACACCTTTGTTTTGGGATCTATTTTCATCAATTTGTCCCAAAAATTATTATAAAAGGTCCTGTATAGACATGGAATCTTTTCTTCAGTGAACCCTAATTCAGGAGTCCATTTATGAATCCATGGAATAGAGAATTCAATAAAAAAATAGATTTGATCAATTTTTTCCAAATTGCAGATATGATCTGCATGATATAATCGGTTTAAATCAGGTGACACTTTAGTCCATTCCTTGTATAACATAAGGAATTGATCGGGTAAGATCTGGATTGTGGGACCGTGGTATGACCACTAATTCAAAAACCAATTTGGAATGGGTTCCGCAAATATCTTTGCACACACCTTTATGAACCAAGTGTGTTTATGTCTATCATTATAATAGTATAGCACTCTATCAAATGCTTGAATATAATCCCAGTATGTA
Organism: Jaltomata sinuosa; assembly: GCA_003996215.1. Classification (NCBI taxonomy): domain Eukaryota; kingdom Viridiplantae; phylum Streptophyta; class Magnoliopsida; order Solanales; family Solanaceae; genus Jaltomata; species Jaltomata sinuosa. The sequence goes on from QJPP01003300.1 coordinate 31,227, forward strand.
AAGTTCATACGAGACTGGTTAAGGCTTATCTGCCTTTCTTTCATAGTAGAGATTTCCCAATCTTCAACAGATATAATCTGTTTAATAATGATTTTGGAGAAGTTATAAACATTCTCTGCGGTGTTATAACCGGCAAAGTGCTGAAATTCTGCACTTCCTGTACTTATCAGGATTGTCTCATAATAAGCACGGGTTTTGTATGACTCACCTGGATAGTATAACCCATTTATTAAATACCTTTGGAGTATCTTCCATGGCTCATCTTTTCTCTGAAACTCAGAGTTTTCTACGAGAAATATCATTTCTCTTTTTGGCAACTTTTCATAGGACTTAATATCATCATTGTCCTCTTTAGCGATTGAAGAAAAAGTATTACTTTGCTTTTGGGCAGCCTGGGCGGCCAAATATGCCTGTAAATGACCGTATAACAGACTATTTTCTGGAATATCTTCCAGATGAATAGATGAAGATTCACCCTTTTGAGAAATCTTCTCATTTACTAAACTTTTTCTTCCCATTTGTATAACTGGGGAGTTTGATGAGGATCCATATGACGATCCTTGAGAATAGGACTGGGATGATCTCCCTGGGGTTGATCTCCCCTTTCCTCTTCCTCTACCTCGAATCCATGAAGGATCCATTCTGCACACATAGTAATGTATGATCATATTTAAACTGTCAGAATCATAATAATCTGTCAGATTTTTTCTGACGATTTCTGAGTAATCATGGATTGACGATTCTTCTTTTATGATGTTATCAATAATTTTATCAATTATAAAGCTTTTCAAGTCTCTTTTTAACGTGATTACCTTTAAAATGATAATCAAAGTATTTTTATTAAAAAAGACTGCGTAAAAATTCATTTTATTAGAGGTATTCTCGGGATAAGAAATCTGGCAAAGAATTATCACTTTCCTTTTTATAATGAATTTCAAAATCAAAAGGGGTTAATTGAGCCTGCCATCTTGCGAATATTAGTTTAGAAGCATCATGCTTAAAATCTTTGTCAAACATATACTTAACCGATTGAGCATCAGTTTTTATCAAAAACTTTTGATTGTATAAATCATCCTAAAATTTTAAAACACATTTCACAATGGTTAGCATTTCATGCGCCACAGTGGCATATTTTCTTTGGACTTCAGTCCATTTGCCAGAGTGGAATCTTATTAAATACTCATTTTTGTCGTTGGGATTTATTTATTTCAATATCCCACCATAACCAATATTAGACGCATCTGTCTCAATATTTTTTTCCCAAGCAGGGTTAGCCAGAGTTAAACAAGGCAAAGACTGCACACGGAATTTAATATTTTGTACCAGAGTGGTATGACTATCAGTCCAAGGTGATTTATAATTCTTTTTCAGCCTGTTATATAAAGGGGCTAAATCACGAGAAAGATTCTTATAGAATGGAGATATATAATTTAAACTTTCCAAGAATCTTTGTAACTGAGTCCTATCAGTGATGATATCAGGAAATTTTGGTGCAAATTTAATAGATCTTTGAATTGATAATCTTCCCCTGACAAATATGATGTCCTAGAAATCGGACATTAGTTTGGAACAAACTCATTTTTGGTTTTGAGATAACCAAACCATTTTGAATTCAATTTTTTTTAATATGTCTAGATGCTTTATATGCATTTCAAATATTTTGGAAAAAACCAAAATATCATCGATATAGACAATGATAAAATCCATATATGGATTAAATATATCATTCATAATTTTCTGAAATTCAGATGGGGCATTTTTTAAACCAAAAGGCATAACATTCCATTCATATTGCCCAAATGGAACATTAAAAGCAGTTCTATAAGCATGCTCTTTGAATATTTGGATCTGCCAATAACCTGATTTTAAATCAAATTTAGAAAATATATTGGCATCATATAATCTTGACAATAAATCCTTTTTATTGGGGATAGGATACCTTATCCATTTTAAATATTTATTCAAAGGCTTATAATTAATAACTAATCTAGGAGCATCTCGCTCCTTTTCAGCAGCATTATTGACATAAAATGCAGTGCATGACCAAGGATATTTAGAAGGTTTTATCAAACCCTTATGTAATAAACTATCAATTTCTTTTTTGCAAAATTCTACTAACTCAGCGCTCATTTGGCAGGGACGTGATTTAGTAGGAATATTTTCTTCCGAAAAATTATCTTCATACGGAATGGTGACGATATGCTTTTTTCGATTCAGAAAAGCACTGGGATGATCTGCACAGATATCAACGGCAATTTGTTGGGAAATTAATTTATTTTTTTCCTGTACCTTTGCAGATTTTAGAGAATCAAATATGTTTAGACTAAATAATTCTAGTTGCAAAGAATCTACATGTCTTTGCTTCATATCAATTAAGACATTTATATCTCTAGTTACTGGATCTGTAACAAAAGTATAACTTATTTCAATTTCCTTATGAGTGGCAGAGAATCCTTTTGAGTCTATGCTGGTAAAAGGATAAATTGCATTTATGAACGGGGTTCCAAGTATAATTGGAGGGAATAACTGATTTTTAACCAGAAAAAAGAAATGAGGAATACAAACTTTATTCTGGCAAATTTTTGTATTAGGCAATTTATACTTTATATCTAAAGCATGTCCTGATGCAGACTTTACCATATGAGAAGTTTTTTGAAAGTATTTCGTAGGCACTAAGCCTTCCTGAATACAACTAACATCAGCACCACTATCAATCATGGCAATGTTAGAAATTGAAAAACTATTATCGATTAAAATAGTAAATTTAACGTACCATTTATGGACAGTAATAATTTGCATCATACCTAAAAACATATCATTTTTAGGGTAAGGATTAATAGAGTCTTCCCTTGATTCAGCAATACCTTTGTCCTTAGAAGGCATATGATTGCTTTTGGTGGACACAGAATTCTCAATCTGAGTAATTCTATGATCACAAATCAACTGATTTTGTTTAAGAGATTTAATCTCTGTTTTCAAATTCTCAATTTCATCATTTAAATCATCAAAAGAAGAATCTTTCAATGAAACTATTTCTCATCATAAGACGGTTATCAACCTCCTTTATAGAATAAGGTTCAGAGTACTCAAAATCATTTTTCTTATTCTCAAAAGGTTTTGAAGAACTTGAACTAGCCTCATTAGCAATAGCTAGATTTATAATTTTTTCACGAAGCCTATCATCAGTAACTTCTTTCAAAAGCTCAATTACATTATCAGAGGTGATAGTGTTCATATTGAAATCCTAAAATTGGGAATGTAATTTATAAATTTAATCATCATCACAATTACATTCATTACCTTGGCAAGTGGCGCAAGGGCTATCAGCATTTTTATTACTATCTGATAAATCAAGCAGTTCAATATCAGAATCAGAATGAGAGTAATAATCATCTTCAGAACCTGAGGTGTATAACAAACCATAATTTTTTTCATAAGTCTCACTATCTAGTTCTAAAGTTTTCAACTTACAATTTGGTGCTATGTGGCCTAATTTTCCACATGTATAACACTTGATTTTTGATAGATCCCTCCCAGATCGATCTTTGGTAAATCTAGTAGACTTACGGAAGCTCTTCCTAGCTTCTCTTTCTTCCTTAGTCCTACGTCTAGATCTCCTTTTCCTGTGGGATCCTTCAGTTCTAGAGGACTTATAATACCTGCTCTTGTTTTTGCTATTAGCAGAAGGTTCGGGTAAACCAAATTGAGTACAAAAATCTCCTAGCTGAGATCTTTCTTTAAGTTTATCCATCTTAAGTTGTCGGGACAAAAGTAATTCATTACACAAGTTTAATCCTTCTTGTGTACAAATTCCTATAAGCTTTCCATAAGTATAATCCTCATAAGGGATACACCATGACTACCCCTCAGAGTTTTTCTAACTCTTTCAGCGAATAAGGAGGGAATCCCTTCTATGAACTTGGCTTTCCAATGTTCAAACTTATTTTCGGGTAGTTCCATCACCCGAATCATAAAGGTATCTTTGTACCACCTAAAATTAGACAAGGTGTTACACCTTAGGCCATTAAGGAGGGTACGAACAGTCTCATACTGATTGGTAAATCTACCATTAAAATGTTCTAATATGGTGAGAACAAGGGTATAAACGGCATCCTCTCTATTTTTAACTAGATCCATGCCTAAGTTATCAATACCTTCATCAGCATCCACCGCATTAATAATAGAGGCTTTTTCCTCCATACTCAAATAATTATCCCACCAGCCTCGAAGTTGGCCAGTAAAACCTGCAACAATCATTTTGCAAATAGTTCTATCTGTGTTTTAACACTTTTACAGATAATTGCATACATGAGCATTCTATGAACCAAAATGGTTAATTGTCTATCAGTCAAACCATCAAGATTCCATTCATAAATTTCGGAACCACTATAAGAAGTATTCGTCTGATTCCAATCTCGTTCCTCTATCAAAACATCTTGAGGAGTAGGACGAGAATAATAATAGGTCTGCATGCTGGGTTTATTAGCATAGCTATTATTTTTTCTAGGATATCCTCTGAGTTTATTAAACTCTAAGGAAACATCATTTGTATTTGTTTCGATTTTTTCCAAAAATTCTTTCGATAAATCAATTGGTTTTATATTTAAACCAGAAAACTTTTTATCAAGAAGTTCTTCTAAATCATTTAAAGATTTAAATTTAAAATCCTGAATCTCAGGAGGTCTCTGCACATGAGTAGGGACAACCTGAGCATTATCTTTACTAGCCGATTTAGAGGCAACATTAGTTTTAGCTATATCAGTTTTTATACCTTTTATCAAAATAGTCAACTCATTAAGTTTTTTATCAAGAGAACTAATATGTTCTCCTAAAACTTTAACATACAAACTCAAATAATTGTTTTGAGTAATAAGTTTATTAATTTCTGCAATACTGATAGAAGCAATATCTTCATCAATGAATTTTTGAAATGCTGAGAAAGTAATACATGTATTATTAGGCAATATGAAAGGTGATTGAGGAGGGTATATGGCCTTTATAAGGCTACCACTTCCATCTTTATAAGTTCTTTCAATCACATTAACATATAACGGCAATTAAGTGGCTATAAACCAAGGAACAAAATACATAATTTGATTATGCAAAGCACAAGTTTCATAAAATTCTTGAGAGATATTATCCATATCATCTTTACTATAAGTATCAAAAAACCAAGTTTTAAACCGGTTCCATTTTTCATCAAAAAATTCTTTTTGTATATATTTTCTTGCCAGGGAACCTGGGCTAAAATCTATTTGTTGTGAAAACATTAAGAATCATTTGGATCAAAATCCATTTCGGATACATAAGGAATATCCTTATTAGAATTAGCATCATTCACCTGAACTATATTTGTTCGGGGGTCAATTTTAACCTTTTCTACCATTGAGTTACTATCAGTTACAATGGTATGTAATGAAGCAATACGATTTCTTGTTGGACCATAAACAGGTTCAACAGGAGAAATATGATGCATAGCTGGCAAAAGTCTATGAGTAGATAGAGAACGTCTATTATAAATAGGACTTACAGTAGGCATAAAATTATCAGAAAATGACTGCCTATGAGAAGTATAACTATTATCAGAAAACTGAATACAAATCCTACCATCGGGATCTTGTGAAATATGAGAATACTCAGAATTTATAACCGCATCAGTTACTTGACTTGGGGATATAACCGAATTTAGAGTCCATGTAGTTGGGAAATCTATTTCTTCCCACTTAATAGGTCTCCTGGTGGTGACCTTGGACCTTGCAAAATTGGTTTCGACCAATATAGTTTGATCAGATGTATCATATAACTTACATCTTGGATTTAAAGTATATAATAATTTAAAATAAATTCTATAAGATAAACTTATAAGTTCTGAACCAGGCACGTAATTATAACCATGCGTTTTCATATTTAATGTTAAAGCCTCAAGAATATTAACATTATAAAGTGATAACTGCAGATTAGGTTGCGTATTAAAATACACGGGACCATAGGCCACTGTAGATTCTATCGAACCCATTAAAGACTGTAGAAAATTTAGATTACTAGCATCTCTGAGAGCAGCTAGAAAAGTCTCAGGCAACCCTTTAAGAGTTAAAGGTTTAAAAGCAATCTGAACCATACCAATATGAAGGTAATTATAGTGAATTTTATATAAATCAATATCACGTTTGTTTAACAAACGAATAGTCTGTTCAGAAGAATTTAAAGCTAAAGACTGCTCAGTAGTCTTTATTAATTGTTTAGAAGACAGTTTATCAAACCAACCATAATCATAAAAAGTTTAAATCAGAACTTTAGGAATAGTCCATTTGTTTAACAAATCAAGGTTTTGAGGTATATCGACCTCTTGAAGTCTAGTACTTTTAGTACAAGTTTCTCCCGGATCCATATGACAAAAGTCATATCTATGTCAAATAATTCACCTCTATCTCATATATACCATAAAAGTTCTAGGCTCTGATATCAGATTACAGGATCGGGTGTCGGTTGGAGGTAATCCGCGCTACCAACCAAATCTAGCAACTCAGCATTCTTAAGCTAGCGGTAGTCCGCACTGCATAAGAACTGAAATATACAAGAATTTTCATATAGCTTCTCAAACTGCATGGTAATATTTTTACCTGAGCAAAGGGTCTGTCAAGAATCTAATACATACTTCTTATTGAGCCCATGTGTCTGGTGGTTCTAACCAGGAAAGGACGCCCTTTCTCTCCTCAACATCGGTCTTAGGTCTATGGCTGACCAGACGTAGCCACTAAGGAAAAGTCAATAAGAGTAATGCTATATCCGACTATACCTCGATCTCAGAACCAAGTCGAGAAACTATAACAAAATTCCTTTATATTTTAATAAAGCTTAGATCCGTTCATGGTGTATATAGGAGAGAAGTTAGTTATTCAACATAGATATGATATCTTTAGCCGGACATCGTCCTGGCTAGGAGAGTTGTAACTAAAAACTAAACAATGAAAAATAAATATACCTTAAATGGATGGCTGTCTCCAAGAAATGATTCTTGAATTTGATAAAAGAGATTTACAATATGAGAGATGTACAATAAGAGAGCTATCTAGAGAGAAAAGAGAGAACTTTACAAGTTTTTGTGATGCCTTTTAACTGAAATAAAAGACCCCTTAAATAGAAAAAGAAAAAAAACATAAAGAATCTATGTACAGTGAAATAGGTCCCATATCTGGGTCCCTGTACAGTATATCTACTGTTGATACAGTGTATCTACTGTTGTTGGGGTCCCCGGTGTCTTTACTGTTTTGTGGGGTCCATTATTTCTTTATTGTTTGTCTTTACCATGTCTTTTCTCCATGGCTTGGATCTGTTGCAGAAAATCTTCTATTTCTCGAATATCATTAGTAGACAATATTTTGTCTGTTTCGATAGGTTGAGATTCTCCGATATCATCATTACTTGTTTCACTCCGCATGGAAGTGTCTGATTTATCTATCTGGTTTATCGTCAGAAGTAGATTTCTCTTGACCTCTTCTAAATATTCAGAGATCATTTCTTCTTTATCTCCATCTTGGAAAGAGATCTTTCTGGCGATATGCCTGACCGAACTTTCGTCAATAATTCCCTTCTGAGGGGCTCGAGTGTATTTTTAGATTCGTAGTTTAATGGAATCCATAAGTTCTTGGCCATGTAACACCTTTATTTTGGGATCTATTTTCATCAATTTGTCCCAAAAATTATTATAAAAGGTCCTGTATAGACGTGAAATCTTTTCTTCAGTGAACCCTAATTCAGGTGTCCATTTATGAATCCATGGAATAGAGAATTCAATAAAGAAATAGATTTGATCAATTTTTTCCAAATTGCAAATATGATCTGCATGATATAATCGGTTTAAATCAGGTGACACTTTAGTCCATTCCTTGTATAACATAAGGAATTGATCGGGTAAGATCTGGATTGTGGGACCGTGGTATGACCACCAATTCAAAAACCAATTTGGAATGGGTTCCGCAAATATCTTTGCACACACCTTTATGAACCAAGTGTGTTTATGTCTATCATTATTATAGTATAGCACTCTATCAAATGCTTGAATATAATCCCAGTATGTAAAGTTCATACGAGACTGGTTAGGGCTTATCTGCCTTTCTTTCATAGTAGAGATTCCCCAATCTTTAACAGATACAATCTGTTTAATAATGATTTTGGAGAAATTATAAACATTCTCTGCGGTGTTGTAAATAAAAACTTAATTAAATCTTTTATAATAGATATTTAAAATAATTAATCTCGATAAAATAATCTTAATAGTAAAAATCCATTGATACCTGCTCTTTTCGTAATTTGTCTTTCAAAAGCACTTTTAGAAAAAGATTAGCCAAACACAATTTATTTGTCAAAAGCATTTTTTAAATGAATTAGCCAAACACAAACTATTTTTTTCAAAAACATTTTTTTAAAAAGCTATTTTATAAAAATGCTTCTTAAAATAAGCAGTTTTTCAAACGCTAGGCCAAACAGGCTATTAATGTGCTACTTCATTTCGCGCTGATAAATTACCTAGTTTTAAACATATATCTTGATTGAGGTGTCTAAATTAGGCCTTAAAAGGAATGATAACACACACCTGGCCTTTCTCTCTCCATTTCTACTTTCCGCAAACAAAACTCCACAGCCCTAAATCTCAAAATTCCCCTAAATTGCACCGCCTGAACTAAATACACTTCACCGGAGGTATCTCTTCTCTCCCTTTTTCTCACTTTGTGCCGTCAGTTGCTTCGAAGTAGTTAAAAACAAATTAAATCATTTAATATGTAGTTTTTTTTGCCTTTTTTTCCCAGGCAAATTCTCTGATCAGTGATCACTAACCCAATTAAAAATTCCTTCGGAAAATTGTTAGGTAGGTTGTTGAATTAACCAATTGACAGAAAAAAGGTTAAGTTTTTTTCACTGATATTGAAGTTTTCATTGGCTTTCTGTTGAGTATGCTGATGATACATGTGATGCCAGCTTCTTGTTATTTTACAGTTGAATGGCCTCTCCCTAAACCAATTTATTTAGTTTGTGGAATTTGAAAATTTAGTTCAGTTCACTTTATGTTCATTAATGTGGATAGTATATTTTTCTTAATTAAAGGCAAAAAGCTCACGCCCAGTGAGACTCGAACCCGCAATTGCTTATTAATGTGTATAGTAGACTTAGCTCTTTTGTTTTTTCTTTTCTGATTTTTATAATTGTGGCAAAGGTCTCACGTTTTTTTTTTTTCTGTGGTGAGGCTCTTTGTTTGTAAACAATTGACAAGAAAAAAGTTTTAATTTTTTACTGATTTTGAATCTCTCTTCATTGCCTTAATCTGTTTTTTCTTTTTTGATTTCTGATTGTGTATGAACTATACAAATGATTACATGAATGTAGTGTGTGGTGTAGGTAGATATACATGTATTGTGTAATATGCAGTATGGTTTTTCGTACCTATTTTATCTTTTTCTTCAAATTTGGGTGGTTGATGATATCTATGATGTCAGCTTCTTGTTATTTTGTAAGTTGAATTTTATTCCTGTCCTAATTCCGTAATGTGGATAGTAATTAATACTTGTGTTCTTTTTCCTTTCTGTTTTTTTCAATTATGGTAAAAGGTCAGATTTTTTTATGAGGCTTCGTGGCTCCTGAGGAGTGGAATATACTAGCCTGCCAGGTTCTATCACTAATTGTTGTAGTAAGCTGGAGCTCATTCACTATGTCGGAAGTCAATCGCAATGGAATTAATTTGATCAACTGCTTCTTTCATTTTTCTGAATGGCATCCACTTGAATAGCAAAATCGACCGGGGCTTGAAGCCCAGATCCAAATTTTCCTTTTTAAGGTTATCTTACTACTTTTACCTTTAAATTGATATGTATATTGATACGTATGTTGATTAACAAGAGGTGTGCTATTTTTCAGGTGTTGGGATCAAATTGTTTCTGGGTCGTATAGTGTAGTCATTACAACAATTCTGTAGTTTCTGATGTTCGTGAAGGGGCATTCTGTTGCAAAAGTGACACAAATGGGGTGCTGTGGGTGTTTTGGATTCTGTTTTGCAAGAAAACCAAAAAGGGTGGGAAGGCCCAATTTGGGATTGAGAAATAACTGTTCTCAGGAGTCTTTGTTATATGATGAGGGGGAAGAGGAAGATGGTTGCTCCTACAATGGTGATGTAACTGATACTGGTAATGGGGATGATGGTGAGTATCGCATCCCAGTCAAACGTTCTGAAGAGATTCTCATGTATAAAGCTGAAAATGGGTTGGCTTGCAGGGAGATCCCTGTCAAGGAAACCCACAAAGTTGTACGGGATGAGGTAATAACAGAGTAAAAGATCTTCTGGAAATGGAGATCTTTGAAAATTTATTTAATTGAATAGATGTGAAAACAATGGTTATTAATCCCTCACTCGATACTTCTACTTCAGCTTCCGTCGAGCTATAGTTGAGTAGGTCTGGTCGTCTTGGTAGGTGCCCCCCTGGAGTCGAGACTAATAGGCCTTTTTGTCTTTCTTCCTAAGAAGTTCATGTATAAAAGCTTCTCCTTTTGGGAAATGCCTCCCATAATTGATACAAAGCATATCTTTATGGATACAAAAATGGTAAACCCAGAAACAGACAAATGAATAGCCTAATTTTTAATATCTCAAGATATATGATAGGAGAATGTACTTCCCTTAGTAGCATATCCTTACCTATAAAAAAAGGTAACTCCATAACAGACAACTGAACATTTTAATTTTTAATATCTCCGAAGATGTCTGGTAGGAGAAATATACTTCCCCCCTCCATCCCTATTTATGTGACATTTTTCGCTTCTCGAGAGTCCATTTGACTAATCTTTGAAGCTAAATTGGACAAGATCAACTCAATATTTTAAAATTAATATCTTAGATATTCAAAATCTATATGATAAGTACTATAAGTTGTGATTCTTCTCATGTCAATATGATGGAAAAAATTACATTTTAAAATGTTGGTCAAAGTTCACATAGTTTAAATCTTGAGAAGCGAAAAACTTGCCGCATAAATTGGGACAAAGGGAGTACCTTATATTGTTCCTTTTTAATTCACTATTGAACTTTACCTTTTCTGGAGAAAGGTAACAGTGGATTCACTATAAACTTTATTGTAATATACATATGGTGAGTCAACTGAAGTGGCATGCTCTATTATGTGTCATGATTGGCCTTCTATGCATCTATTTTATCACATTATTTATCCTCACAAATGCAATTGTTGAAGTGGCATGCTCTATTAGATTCGTATGGTTGACCTATGCGGCTTTTTGTCACATTACTTCTCCTGGTGTTACTCATGGATGTAATTGTTCCAGGATGAAGATGGGAACAAGATGGTTAATGAGTATGTACGCGAATATAAGATCGGGTCTGGCAGCTATGGGAAAGTGGTGAGTTGAGTGCTACTAGTGTTACGTTTCGTTTTTAATTGAAGGAATCTGGGTTATATATCTTATCACCTTGCAATGACACAGATTCTATACAGAAGCCGTACTGATGGAAAACATTATGCACTAAAGGTAAGGTTAACAAAAAATATTTTTTCATGATTTCATCTTGTTTGACTGATGATACTTGCATTTCCACGACCTGTACTCTTGATCTTATGTACAACTTCTACTCGTGGAAATTAGATTGCTATAAACTTAGTGGGCGTTTGGCCATGAGAATTTTTCACTATTTTCCGGAAAATTATTTCACTTTATTCATAAAATGGTGTTTGGCCATAACATTTTTAAATACAACTTGAAGTTGTATTTGGAAAAGTGAAAATACCTAAAAGGTTGTTTTCACTTTTTTCCATCTTACTATTTTACTTTTTAGTTATTTTAAACACATTAAATTCTAAAAAGTTTTTCCAAAAAGATATGGCCAAACACAACTCCAACTCCAACTCCAAAAATTTCAAATAAAGTGAAAAGTTTTTGGTTTTCATGGCCAAACGCCCACTTAGAATAAGAGGTCTACTTTTTTCTGTTGAAATGGTAAGTAAGATGAGGTTTACAATTTAATATGGGTGATTAGGATTCAGAAAGCTTTTTGTTACAAGCTCTCTAATGAGCTGCTAGATTTATGATGAATTTTTTAAAGTTATACAAGTGAATACCTCACCATCAAACTTAGGTCATTTTTATCCTTCCATTGATCACAGGGAGGGAGGGATTAATCAAATTACTTTATCTAGGACTGCTAGTTCTAGTAGTATTTATGGTTGTGGAGGATAGTTGGAAAATGGCTAGGAAGTGACAATGTTGTACAAATCGGTGGTTTGACTTAAAATAATCAATTTGTTATTAAATATTGGCTTAATTGGTTTCTTAAATAGTGGTAAGAGCTCTTAGTAATTGAATGCAGGCCTTTCGCAAGTCTCATTTATTAAAGTTGCGGGTGGCACCTTCAGAAACTGCTATGTCGGATGTTCTTTGTGAGGTACATGCTCTGTTCTTCTTTGAGTTATCCTCAACTTTATTTTGTAATTTGGCTATGCATTGCTGAATGTGAACCTCGTAATTGTAAGTAAAGTGGTAAACCATATTTCATCATGAAGATAGAAGAAGATGGTAAATTATTTTTTTAATTTTTTGATTAACAACATATAAGATGGGGTTTGTTATGAAACACACAATTCTTTAATACTCCCTTCGTTCATTTTATGTGTGTTAGTTTGACCGGACATGGAAGTAAGAGAGACTTTTGAATCGTGTGATATTAAATTAAAGATATGTGCAATGCTTATGCACCAAATGCCCTCTAAATCTTTGGTCTTAAACATGCCACCTGAGGTGTTGGAACTAAGGAATTTCTAAATATAGAAAGTGACTTTATTTTTGAAACAAATTAAAAAAGGAAAGTAAGACATAAATTGAAATGGGGGTAGTAATTTTTAGTCAACAGAATAATTCCTCACTTGGTATGTTGTTTATAATCGTTAAGAACATCTTACATGATACTATCAATTATTCTGTTGCACTAGGTATGTTGTTGTTTATAATCGTTAAGAACATCTTACATGATATTATCAATTATTCTGTTGGCTAGCATATTCATTAAGGATATCCTATGCAACATTTTTTATGTTTCTCTCAACTTTCAGCAACCTTCTCAAACTCAAGGTGGTGAAGTATTTTGAGTGTGCTTATTTTGAAAGTAAGAAATATACTAAAAGAAGCACCAAAATAGTAAATTGTCACTTGAATAGTGGTCGGTCACAGAAAAATATTATGTTGGAATCCACAATCCCCCTAAAGCGGCCGATTTGGTACTGTCAGTGCTTATATTTGTTTAAGGCATGTGTGATCACTTTTGTTTCACTGTGTCTGAGATGGATTCGCTATGTTATTCATGTTTTATTATACAACTCAATTACCTATTAGATTTTCTGTTCTCCTTGACTATTTCCTTGGTTATGACCTTAATGATTTTTCCCATTTTTGCAGGTTTTGATCATGAAAATGCTTAGCCATCCCAATATAGTTAATCTTATTGAGGTGATTGATGACCCAACAATAGATAACTTCTACATGGGTATTCCTTGCACATTCCTATTCCTATAAATCCCACCTCATTAGATTTGTGGCTTGCTGCTATGTATATTGAATCATATTTCGGTGAATGGAAAGAGGGAAAGCCAAAATTCTAAGCTTTTCTTTCTTTTCTTGTTTTAAACAGTCCTTGAATATGTGGAAGGAAAATGGGTTTGTGAGGGTGCTGGTCCAGCAGGTGGTCTCGGAGAAAATAAGGCACGGGCATACTTGCGTGACACAGTGTCCGGCTTGATGTATCTACATTCTCATGTATGACCACATTCTTCTAGTAATTCTTCGGAAGAAACAATTCTTCATTGTTGATCTGTCTCATGTTGTCTTTGCATCATGACCTTTGTGTGCATTTTGTTGATGTAACTGATGTTAAAGACATCATGAATCGCCAATTTTTGCTAAGGGCATTCTTGAAGGCATATACATTTTCAGAGAAACTCCACTTCTAGTTATGTATTGGGTTATTGTGTTATCTTTGATTGACTGTCAACCTATATTCTAAATTAGTGTCTTACTTTAACTAAATACTTAGAATCATGGAGTAGGGATTTGGTAAGCTATTTATGTACAATTCTATGCTCTATTTCAATGTGATTGAAGAATGAAATGTTAACCTCTAATGTTTAGGTTGTGATAAAACTGGTGAAATTGTGAACCAAAAGCGTGAACTAAGGAGAAACACTCAAAAGAGTAGAGGTTTTAGGATAAATAGTAAGATCTGAATATATGTCTGAAGTTTAGCCAACATAAGAAGAGTAAAGTTGAGGTAAATTTATGATCAAGGTTTGGTTTGCTAGGAGTCTTTTGGTCTTGTTTGGGATTTGTATTTGTGTGGAAAATGTGCGTAACCTTAGTGTGGGAGAGGGTAAATGTTCAAATATTTGATTGCTGCTAGGCTAAATGGAGTGGCATGGTTAGTGGGGATTCATATAGCCGACGCCTACTAAGTTGAAATTGAGGTGTTTTAGTAGTAGTAGAGGTGTTTTAGTAGTAGTAGTTTGTTGGGTTTTTCAACTACAATTAGTCTCCTCTACAAGTGGCCTTTTGCATTAGGAACTTCTTACGTGGGCCTTTTTCCCTTCCTGTTTCCCTTTCCCTGGGCAAGGTAGCTAGTTTGACCTGAATCACGATGGTTTTTTTTCACTTGTCAAAGACTAACTTAACATTGTTCATTTTAACAGTTGCTTGTTGAGCTAGTTGTAATCATGTGATAAGGTAGGTGCCTGTGAGATTCATTGCAAAAGGAAAGTCCCTTAACTTTAGGTATAAGGAAGTCAAGGAACCAAGTGAAGGCTCACTCTTTTCCTGCACGATATGATTACTATGTTAACTGTCAACAACAGATTTGAAACGGTTCCACACATGCATTTTCCTTACATTACTTAAATCATGCATCAGTAACTTTAAGGCTTTGCAGACAGCTTTGTCACTGATAGATCGCAGTAATGTGCTTTATGTAGTTTAACATCTATGTTTTTTCTGCTCTTGAACAGAATATAATCCATGGGGATATTAAGCCAGACAATCTTTTCGTTACTGCCTCTGGCAGAGTGAAGATTGGTGATTTCAGCGTCAGCCAAGCTTTTGAGGTATGACCTTTTCTCAACAATGGTTTTCTTCGGCTTTATTAATTAAAAAAGAGAGAAGAAATTATGGTTTTCTTCAGAATTTCCTTGTTTTGGGGGTTCACGTGCAACTGTTTGTTTGTGAGCATTTTTCTTTCCTTTCATGTTTACATTTGAGAATGTGGCCTGTGGGCCTTTCAAATTCGCGTGCTTCCTTGACTTGTTCTGCAATAGAGTCTGTTAGTTATTATATTCTGTAGTTCTGTCGTATCTATTCTCCACTTAGGGATTTTTGGTGTTTTCCTTGCAACTAGCTGTTGATGACCATGATCTGACTCCTCTCTTACTTGTTATCCAAGCATTATCTCTGTGAGCTGTTAGATATATGCGAGACTGAATATTTATCTCATGGATCATTGGAGCTTTTTAGCACATTGTTTGCATGGAAGTCCGAGTTGTGGGTCCGGGGTCGAGCTTCCGCCTGCCTGCTTCCTCTATGTCCTTTTGATATTTACTTTTTAAAGGGCTTGCCCAAAGTTATTACTTGGAAAAAGCTATATTTTTCTTCCTTGGATGTTCTTATGGACTCGGAAGGGTCTGAATGCTGGGATTCCCCTTGGGGAAGGTGAAAGCATGCTGCCAGCACCTCCAGAACCAAAATCCATTTGAGGGACTGTTTTTGTCCTGGAGCTGGAAAGTGCTAGTATTTTGACTCTGTGCTTTGCGGAAAAGGTGGTTATTGAGGAGGATGGTCATCCTTTAGTAGTTATTGGAGGAGGGAGTGGCTTGTCCAATTGAGTAAAGGGAGAAATTTTTTAAGGTTTGGAGAATTTGTCGGAGTTCTTTTGAACTGAAGGAGGATAAAATCCTAGATTGCTAATTTTGATGAAGTAATTGTGGTTTAATGGCATCAAGAAGATGCTATAACAGTACAAAAGAAATTAGGGATGGCTCCTAGATTGCTAATTGATATTGAGCTAGAGGCAAAAGGAGATAGGAGTGTTGCAAAAGGGGCAATAGGGCAGAGGAGGGAAAGGAGACTGTGCTCAGCAGGGTGAGATTGTGGTGTATAGAAAGAGAGGTGGGTTATTGGGAAAGAAGGGGTGGGGTGGGGTTGGTGGTGGTGGTAAAGATGTTGTCCATGAAAGTTAAGATAATATCATGAAAAGTACGGGATGAATGACCCAAACAAGACAAGATTGCCATCACTAAAGCAGGAGCTAGAGAATGGGAGACAACTTATGGAGACGATTATGGCCTTTCAAGAGATGGGCAAATTTGGATGAAGCCTAAATGCATCCTCCATAGCCATCGTGCCTAAAAAGGGAGGAGGTAGCGTGCATCAAGGACTGTAGGCCTATTAGTATGGTAGGAAGCATCTATAAGATAATTTCTGAAGTGCTTTCTAATCGCCGAAAGAATGTGTTGGATGAGATAGTATCCTTCCCATAATGCATTTGTATAAGGCAGACAAATTTTGGATGTGGCTTTGTGGCAAATGAGGTGGTTAATTCTAGAAGGAAAAAGGGAGAGCCAGGAATTTTATGCAAGTTGGACCTTGAGAAGGCATATGATTGTGTGAATTCAAAATTTTTGGACTACATTGGGAGGGGGGGGAGGCAGTGGCGGACCCAGACTTTTCACCAAGTGGGTTCAATATATAAAAAATAAATATGCAACGAAGCAAACAAAACAAAGTTTGATTAACTAAAACATATTGTTGCAATTCTATTCTTCGAGTTTTCATTTCTTGAAACCTATGCATAATACTCTCATCAGAAACAATATTAAATATTTTTTTTTCTACATAAGGCACCATACAACTGCTCATGAAATCATCATCCATTCGATTTCTCAATTCACTCTTGATCAACTTCATTGCCGAAAAGGCTCTTTCAACTGTAGCAGTGGCAACCGGCAGGAGCAATGCAAACTTTACAAGACGAAACACAAGAGGATAATTAAATTGTTTCTTTTTCTTAACGAGCTCTTCAGAAAGGTCACCAAGTCCTTTTAGATTAGAGAAGTTTTCATCAAAGTCACGAACATCAACAATATAAGTCTCTAACTCATTCTTAAAAGTAACCATTATATTTTCACCAAAATCATCAGGATATAATTTAGCCATTCTCAATATTTTGTTGATGTCAAAATTAGTAAATGAGTCATCCGGATTAAGCAAGCAACTCCAATAAGCAAATCTGTTCTCACCTCATTAAAACGATCATTGAGTTCTTGAAGTTGCCAATCAATAATCTTAAAAAATACTTCCACGCGATAGTGATGTGAGACAGTATACTCGGCAACTCTTCGTCGAGATCTTCCAAAATTAACATAGAATTCATGAAAATTGGGTATCAAAATATCATACCTGACACAAAATGCAGACACATTCTCGATAAGTGAATCCCATCCTTCATCCCTTAAATCTTGCAATCGTTTCTTCACCACTTTAACAAGTAGAACAACATTTGCAATATCTTGTTCTCTTTCTTCGGTAAGGATTCATTAAGCTCATTTGTGATCGCCAAAATATCTCTCATTAAGTGAAATAAGAAAGCAATCTCAAATGTTTGACAAACTTTGAGATATCCTGTTGCCCTACCTTTTTCTTCAACAGATTCAGAATCAACAACAATAGTATCAAGGACATCAGTAATAGAACCAAACATACTAATAAAGTTCTTAAACAATTTATAGTGTGAACCCCAACGAGTATTAGCAGCTCTAGCAAGACCAAGTTCTTGATTCAAGCCCTTACCAGTTTCAATCTCGCTCATATCTAGCTCCTCTTGAACTTTTTTTGCTTGAGCTTGTCGAAGTTCATCCATACGTTTAAAAGAACCTCCTACTACATTCAAGACATTGGAAACCAACAATACAAGTTCTCCAACTTGAAGACATTTTTTAGACACACCAACAAGAGTCAACTGAAGTTGATGAGCAAAACAATGAATGGCATGAGCTGATCTACTTTCTTGTTGAATCAAAACTTTAAGGCCACTTAGACGCCCTTGCATATTGCTTGCTCCATCATAGCATTGTCCTCGTATAGAAGATAAACTCAAAGAATGTTGAGTAAGATAGTTAACAATTGCTTCTTTTAAACATAAAGCACTAGTATCCTGAACATGGACAATCCCTATAAACCGTTTCACAACAGATCCCCATCTATCAACATATCGCAAAACAATTGCCATTTGCTCCTTACGTGATACATCACAAGATTCATCAACTAGCAATGAGAAATAGTCACCATTTAGATCCTCCATAATAGCTTTAATTGTTTCAAACTTACATGCAGTGACAATATCTTTTTGAATCTTATGAGAAGTCAACTGATTATTTTTTGGAGCCTTTTTCAACACAAGATCTCTAATTTTATCACACCGCTTTGCATACCATGAAAGAATTTCAAGAAAGTTACCCTTGTTTAATGATGATTCATTTTCACGATGTCCACGGAATGTCAATCCTTGATTCAAAAGGAGTCTCACCACATCAACAGAAGCTTGTAGACGGATTTTGTATTCAAGCTTGGTTTGATTGGATAGCTTCACAAATGTGGCTTGAATTGACCTTTCTTGTCGCACTAGATCTTCACACTTCTTCTTTGCTTGATTGTAATCACTGTTCGACCTGCCAACGTGTGTATCTAATCTTTTCTTTTTGTGCCAACTTCTGAACCCTATACTTGAAAATGCTTCGCCTCCACCTTGATGAATGCTTTCATCTTGAAATAAATAACAACACAAACAATAAGCGGCATTTTCAATCTCACTATACTCTAACCAATCATGATATTTCTTAAACCATTTACGATTAAAACGACGTTTTAATCCAGAAATATCTCTTTGAGGAAACTCGCGAACTCGAGGTTGATGAGGACCTCTTTGAATATATGCTCGTCTAATCTCATCACGATCGTCCAGGTGATAGTCCCAAATGGATTTTCTCTCTTTTGGATCTGTCGGTAAAGAATTCAAGTTTACTCCTTGCTTTTTTTTTTTTAGAAGAATGATGATTTTCTTCCAATTGATTCAAGTTCTCTTCCACGCGAGGAGTATTTTGAGCGAATGAACTTGATTGTGGCAACTTAGATGATACCGGAGCGAAATATCTCTTCATTGAATTTAGAACCTGTATTGCCGAATTAAAAGTCTCATTAAAAAATTAAGAGTCATTACAAGCATTTGAATTTTAAAATGTTTGTAAAAAAAAGTGACTGAAATTGAAGAGAAAATCAATTGTAATTTTCTTCAATTTTAAGTAGTAAGAATTTTTTAAGTTGAAGAAATAAAAAATAACAACAATAATTTTATATAAATGAAAGGTTGAAAGTAGAGAATAGAGAGCAAAGAACAAACTTGATAAATTTCTTGGTGTTGATATGAGATCGTTGTTTTCTTGCTCAGGCGGTAGATGTTTTTTTTTTCACGCTGTAGTCTTTTTTTTCCTCTTTTTCACGCTACCTGTAGGGATTTGTGAAAAATGGGATTGGGGAATAAGGGGGAATTGGGTATTAATGGGTCATGGGTGTGGGAAAAGGGGATAATGGGGATTGGGGAGTATGGGGAATTGGGGATCAATAACTAATATAAAAATTAAAAAATAAGTAAATAGTATATTATAATAAGGAAAGAGCATGTACAGGCTGCTCCTGATTGTTAGCTTGGGAAAAGAATGGGAAAAGAAAAGGACGGTTGTAAGGGCTCGAACTCGCGACGTCGAGGGCAACCTTGAACATGCTTTACCACTAGGCTAGGCACTGCACCTGTACATAGTGGGTTCAAGAATTAATTTTATAAGCAGTACATTTCAAAAACTGATTATACATACATATATATACAATGTAATTTTTCGACGAAGTGGGTTCATATGAATCCACTTGAACCTATGTGGGTCCACCCCGGGGGGGGGGGGGGGTGTTATTGATGCAAGAATTAATAGGACAAATAATGATTATTATTTTCTGAATTATTTTTGTTAGTAGAATAAAACTTCACGGAGTGGATTAGGACTCTTGTTAATTCAGTTCTATAGGACTTTTTCTATTTCTAATTTGTTAGGACTCTTGCTACTGTAAACCTCTACTTGAGAGAGTTGATGTTATTAATAAAACAAGTTGGAATTTATCAAGTCACATAGATTCAGAACTTTCTCAAACAAGTTTCTGCAATTCCCTGAATGAATTGCAAAATCAACAATCATAGGCAGGTCAAGGAACAACAACAAGGGCGTAGACCAGAGTGTTGGGCCTGACTTTCAAGTTAATCATCCAACGACTCGATCCAGAACTAGGGACCATATAGAAGCAAAGTTGTGAAGTCTTTTACAGGAATCCCAAACTCAAACCGAAGCAAAAGTAGCTTCTTCAGAAGCAATGATGGACGCCAAATTCCAGCAACTATCGCAACAAATTGAAACCCTAATCCGCACCATGGCACATGCAAAGGGAGTCAAAGTTGGAGATAATAGCGCTGCTTCTATCCAACGAACCAGTAATGCAGGTGAACAACTAGATGTGCGTATAGGAGTAAGAAACCACAACAATAACTTTGGTACCATTGATAACAATGGAGGAAGAGATATAGTTCCCTGATACACTAAATTAGACTTTCCTGCTTATGATGGAAGTAAAGATCCTCTTATTTGGCTTCATTGTTGTGAGAAATTCTTCTCTAGCCAGCGTACACGCCGTACAACCAAGGTTTAGCTGCTTTTCACATGGTAGGGGAGGCCCAATTGTGAGTTTATCAACTGGAATAGGAGGAACCCAACTTAACATGGGGTATCTTCAAAGAATATGGCACTCTTCGTTTTGGCCCACCAATGAAAAGCAATCCATTAGGGGAACTGATCAACTTGAAACAAACTAGTTCTGTTGAAGACCAGAGGAACTTCCAAAAGATGTTGGCTCGTGCATCATCTGTTCGTATAGACCAACAAGTAGATATGCTTACATCAGGGTTAGTTGATTTGATTCGTCTCGATGTTGAATTGCACAATCCATCTAACCTAGTATAAGCAATGAGTCTGGTGAGAGCATTTGAGAAGAAGATACAGATTTCTTCTAGCATACAAAGGGGCTATAGTTCAACTTCAAATATTAGTGCAAGGGCTGCCTCTACAGCAATAACTCCGGGTGTTGAGGTAACTGCTTCTAATCCTTTTGTGAAAAAGTTTAGCGCCGAGATGGCTGCTCGACGTGCAAAGGGATTGTGCTACAACTGTGATGATCCTTATGTTTAAGGCCATTAGTGTAAAAAGTTATTTTGTCTAGAAATAGAGGATGGGGAATCTGAATCATGGTAATTGTGAAAAATTCTGGTTCAGTGGTGCGGCCTATCTGTTAAGGACTCCACTTGGGAGGCAGTGCGTCATTTCAAAGTTGTCTTTCCAGATCTCAAGCTCGAGGACAAGCTTTCCCTCCGAGAGGGAGTAATGTTATTGGTGCAAGAATTAATAGGACAAATAATGATTATTATTTTCTGAATTATTTTGTTAGTAGAATAAAACTTCCCTGAATGGATTAGGACTCTTGTTAATTCAGTTCTACAGGACTTTTCTATTTCTAGTTTGTTAGGACTCTTGTTAATTAAGTTCTATTGGACTTTTTGTATTTCTAGTTTGTTAGGACTCTTGCTACTGTAAACCTCTATTTAAGAGAGTTGACGTTATTAATAAAATAAGTTGGAATTTATCAAGTCACGGAGATTCAGAACTTTCTCAAACAAGTTCCCAGGGAATAGGTCTGCAATTCCCTAAAAGAATTGCAAAATCAACAATCATAGGCAGGTCAAGGAACAACAACAAGGGCTTAGACCAAAACATTTTTTTTTTATGACTGTGGTGTCCGGGCCAGCTTTCGCGCACCTCGACTTAATCCACGGGATACTTGCCACCTCCCACCAGCAACAGGTATCAGGTAACTCTGTCCAAGGCTAGAACAAATGGGAAGAATCACCTAGTATTTTTTGCCTCCGTTGGGATTTGAACCTGAGACCTCAGGCCTCATGGCTCTTTAACCCACTTCATTGACCACTAGGCCACACCCTTGGGTGCAGCTTAGACCAGAACATTGGGCCTAACTTTCAAGTTAATCGTCCACATTAGGATGATTGCTTGAAAGTAAGAGAGAGAAGACAACGCGAAGATGGTTGCTAATGCTATTCATTTGCAAAATGATGGACAGAGCTTTAGCAGGAGGCTTTTTGAGGGGCTTTTCTGTTTCCACCTGGGAACAAAGTATTATCAGAGGCTCAACCATCTTCTATTTGAGAACATGCAAATGTGTCTCAACTGATATATATTTGAGACTTCATTGATCTCTGGCAGCCTTTAGCCTTTGTGTACTTTATGAATATTATTCATATCTGTTGCATTTGAAGGCCCTAATAGTAGAGGAATCTCTTGATGCTGTTACATACATCCTCTAGTTTAAACTTTTGGGCTCAAGGGTTTAGGGTAATTGGGTTAATTTAAGTTATGTTTGCCATTATCTTAAGTTATGTTCTTCTTTCTCTTTCAGTTAATGGCTAACTTTACTGAACTGCCTTGTTTGTAGGATGATGATGATGAGCTTAGACGGTCTCCAGGCACTCCTGTTTTTACTGCTCCTGAGTGCTGCTTAGGTTAGAATCTCAGGTCCTCCAATATTGATGTTTATATAATCTTTTTACTTACTGAAGTGGTTTCTTCTTCTTATTGATATTTTTGGTTGAGAAAGGTAACAATATACTGAAGTGGTTTCTTTGTATTAATAGGACTAACATATCATGGAAAAGCTGCTGATACATGGGCAGTAGGTGTCACCCTTTACTGTTTGGTGTTAGGAAAATACCCATTTCTAGGAGACACACTTCAGGATACATATGACAAGGTAAGGCTCAACTCTTGTTGGTGATGTATAATAATATCGCTAAACCCTTAGGTTTCCAGTTCTTTAACAACCTTTGCATTCTGTATTCCCAGATAGTAAATAACCCCATCTCTCTCCCTGATGGTATGGATCCCCTGCTGAAGAATTTGCTTGAAGGCCTTCTGTGTAAAGGTTCGTCGACATTTGCCTTCTACTACCTTATTGCATATGATTTGAATTTCTGGAATATAGTTTTCTTAAATTTGCCATTTCTGTTGCTCCTCGTTATCCTAAAAGTAGTTCGTTGTGCAGATCCGGCGGAAAGGATGACTCTCCAGAGTGTTTCTGAGCATGAATGGGTTGTTGGTGATGAAGGTCCCATCCCTCGGCATTTATGTTGGTGCCAACGCCAAAAAATGTGAAAGGAAGTATCGGATGGGAATGTGGAGGGATACTTTCACTTGATATTCCTAACAGAAAGGGGTTCTGTGACTTCAATTTTCTGTATCTACTTTTTAAAGTTCTGAGCTATGGAATGGTAGCTAGAATACAGTTATACAGGCAAAAGAACATAGGATAGTAGAGCATCAGTGGTTGAGTAAATTCAGTGAGTTTTCTAACTGTAAGTGGGAGTAATGCAAAACAGAAGACTTATGCCTCAAATGATCTTTTTAATCAAATTCCATATCATGGAGGACTAAGTTTTGGAATATAAATCAGATATTCTCCCATTGACTGAACAATGTTAAAGTTAATCTTCGTATTATTTATTCACCATACAACAATCGACCGAGTGATTGCTCACACACAATTAGGTTGGGCAAGTTTGGGGAGGTGATCTGAATAGCTATCGATACGATGCGGGGCTAATTTGTTGACCGTAACGAACTTGACTCTGCCCATGAAAAAAAAGGGTGGGAAGACCTTTGACCTGGGTTGGGGAGGGATTAGGGTCGCTTTTTTTAGGACTTTAGTTCGTAACAAGGCTTGAAGACCTCCAACTAGATTTGAAATGGATCGGGTTAAGGCTCCACCTCATCTTGGGTTAAGGGCTTAGTCAGCCCAACATAGATTGTTAACCAAAAAGGAGAAGTCCCCTGAAGCGGTATTGGGATAGCAAGAAGATGTGAACTTCAGGCTGGGGAATAGGCGGTTGTGCCCCTCTTGGGGGAGGGTAAAAAGGGTCAGACGAGGAACCGTTTCCCGCAGCGCACGCGGCAACGAATCCTTCCAGAATCTTCCCCCCCCCCCCCCCCCCCCCAAAAGGAAGACAAGGAGAAGAACGAATACCGCTACGAAACAACCAGTTGTTGATTATGTCCTTCTTGGTGATGATATCCTAATCACTGACAAGAAGGTGGCCAATCAGTACATTATTTATTTTCTACGTAACAATTTTTGGATCTATTCAAATATATAAAACACTGAAACTTGCGAAGCAGCGTGACGATTACTTTCACCTTAGGAGTTTCTCTGCCTTAGCAATGACTTGACGTTTTCCCTTATCCAAAAGTCACTAACACCAGGAGTTCGGCGCAAAAGGGACAAAATTTGAACCTTATGAACCAAAATGGACACTCTTTAAAAACACATACCAAAAGGGACAGTTCGCCCCTATTAAATTCGTTTACTAGATAATTGAAAAAAAAATTAGGGAGGTTCGCCCAGAAACTGGCGAACCCCATTTCCATAAACTTTTTTTTTTTTTTTAATTATAATTTAAGTATGCACCATATTTAATGCTTTTGGTTTATAATTCCTTGAGCGAATTAATGTTAGTTATTAGTTACTATTATATTATAAAAGGGACTGTCACCAGCTGAAGCAAGCACGAGGTTAATGTGTCGGTTTTAGCATCTAGGGGAATTTTTGTCATTTTCGTTAATTTTTTCATTTTAATTTGTTTGTCTTATTTTTTAATTTATTATATAGAAAAATTATGTAAAAATATAAATCACGATAATTAACAATTTAAAATATTTAAAAGATATAAAAAAAATTGGTTAACTCTGGAATTTCTATCAGTGTCACATAAATTGGGACATAGAAAATAATATATATTATTTGAAAATAACATAAAAAGTACTATAAATCATAATAATTAACAATTTAAAATATTTAAAAGACATATAAAAAATTTAGTTGACTCTCCAAATTCTATCAATGACACATAAATCAGAGTAGAGAGAGTAACATAGATTATTTAAAAATTACGTAGAAAATACTATAAATTACAATAATAACAACTTAAAATGTCTAAAAAGTATATAAAACAATTTCAGTTGACTCTCCAAATTTCATAGTGCCACATAAATTGGGACAGAGAGAATAACATATATTATCTGAAAATTATGTAAAAAGTGTTATAAATCACAGTAATTAACAAGTTAAAATATTTTAAAATCGTAAAAAAAAATGATTGATGACTCTTCAAATTTTATCCGTGACACATAAATTTGGACAAAAAATAGTACGGGCTCTTTGTATCTACCTTATATAATAAGAGGGAGTTTACATGGCTAAAGCAGGTACGAGGTCAACGTGTCTGCTTCAGCATCTAGGGGTATTTTAATCATTTTTCGTTAATTTCTCTATTTTAATTTATTTATCTTATTTTTTTAATTTATTATATATTTAAAAATTACGTAAAAAAATAAATCACAATAATTAACAATCTAAAATATTTGGAAGACATAAAAAATTTTGTTGACTCTGAAAATTCTATAAGTCCCACATAAACTGAAACAAAAGAAGTAACATATATTATTTGAAAATGACTTAAAAAGTACAACAAATCACAATAATAAGTAACTTAAAATATTAAAAAGAAATTTTGGTTAGTTCTTCAATTTTGTCACATAACTAGAAAGAGTGATATATATTGAGCCCGTGCTATCTAGTAGTATTCAGAAAAGGCAGGCAACAAAATGTTAGTATTAATGGGGATCATCGATGATTCGATTCGATTTTGTATATTATCAGTTCGATTAATCATTTTTTGATTTGTAAACTCGCTAAACTGATAACAAAACCAATAAGATATTTGTTGGCAATTTTTGATTAATCTGTTGTTGGTCCTTAACGATTCAATTTTTCGTTTAACCGATAAGAAAATGCTTCTTTAATTTTTTAATTTTTTTGGCTAAAATCTAAAGCCACTAGTATATAATTAGGTATAAAAATATAATTTTAATATAATTGTTATTTGAGGTGATAAATAAAATCTGTATTTAAAACGAAACAAGAACTTAGACAGTTTACGAAAAATAGTAGAGGAAAAGAGATGAAGAAGAAATCGAGCCCACTGAATGCACAATGTGTCCTTAAGAAAATTATTCCTCTCTACCACCCGAGGTTGATGGAATATATCCTTCTAGGATAGAACGATTAACTTCAACAGAATAGCAGTACCTCAAATTCTGTTGAACGGCGAACCACTCAATGGTAGTAAATCACACTTGAATTTAGAAGAAAGTTAGAAGTATACTTGTGTTTTTCATACTCAAATAGTACTTAATTTCGTGTTGCATATCTGAGGAAGAATCAGATATTTATAGCCAAAAAGCACTGCTTCAGAAAGGAAGCAAAGGTTCAGAAAAGTTGCACTGTTTCAGATACGACGGGACGACGTGAGTTACGCACATCAAGAAGTGCGCGTCGCACGTCCCGTCACACAAGCGTCTAGTGATGCTGCCAAAGTTGGTCGTGGATGTGCGATGCAACGTGCAAAATGCACAAGGCATTGTGCGCGTCGCATGCCACGAAATAGTGAGTCGGAAGGACGCGTCATTTTGACGTGTGATTCATGTGCGTTTTGCACATGCCGACGATCTTTGACAAATCCAAATCCAAATTTGAAGCCGAAGTCGAGCCGAGCGAGCGACTACGACGACGGCACAATGCTTGTCTTCTTCTCAACCCTTTAAGACCATGAGGAAGTGTTTCTCAATATAAACACTTGAAAATTTCTTTCCACCACCAATGTGGTACAAATGCTCTTTACAAAAGCAAAATGAATATTTCATTTTCCCTCCATTTTCCATTCACTTTTTCATATCTAAACTCCAACAATAATCTTATTGGGTTATCAATTTAACCATTAACTTAAACCTTAAAATCGAAAACTGAACCAATAGCCCAATAAAAAATATTAGAAAACCGTTTAAAAATCGTTAATTCAATAACCCATTACCGATAAATCAATAACATTTTTTCCAGTTCGATTTATCAATTGAACCGGTTATTCCACACTCCTAATTTTAATTTACACGAGATCGATAAATAAAGCACATGAAATGAAATTGAGATCTTAATTATTTAGGTCATTTTTTCCTCTTCAAAATACAATTGATCATTGGAGATCATTTCATTGAATTAAAGGAACTTGCTCTTATCTTCGTGAAGCACAGTAAGAAGCAAAGAAATTCTTTTACACTATTAAGAACAATGATGTACATATGCCAGTTCACCAAACAAGTATCTACTGGCGAACTCCCCTAAATTTTTTTTTGAAAAATTATCTAGTAAACGGAGTTAACAGGAGTCACACACAGTTCTCTCATTTTTCGGCGAACTGTCCCATTTAGTATGTGTTTTTAAGGAGTATCCGTTTTAGTTCATAAGGTTCAAATTTTGTCCCTTTTAGCGCTGGACTCCTGACCTCAGTGACTATTGGGTCTAATGGAATTATAGTTCCTATTTAAAAGGTTGATTTTTAGTATTATTTCTCAATAATTGAAGGTCGAAGGAATTAAGTGTAATTTACGAACATATAAAGAAGGAACTAGTTGGTAGGAAGTTATCATAGGTAATGTTGGGAACTAGATGAGGTGCTTCTAGCATGACAAACTTGTTAGATTAGTTAGTGTTTAATGAGTTAGTATTTGAGAAGGGGAGATTTGACATCACGATTTATTGATGGATAAATATGTGATGTCAATTGGGAACGAATAGATATGTTATTCTAGCTGTTTAAATAGATGTTCCTCTGAAAAAGAAAGAAGAGATCAGATTTCTATCTTCTTCTCTTCTACTTTTCTACAAATCACAAAAGTTAGATATTATGGGAAATTCGAGTTAATTGTTGAAATTCCAATTTCGTTGGCTTTATAAAATTCTGTCACCACACCTGCCGCATAGTGAGACCCTTAAATTGCTTACGGACGGTAATTACACTATCAAATCCGATTAATTTCTTTTTCGTTTCTGAAATTGATTTTCTAACAAAACTTGTAATCAACAAAAATATTTGCTTCAATTAAACTATTCTATAAGCTCAATTCCAATCCAGAATTTAGATATTATGAATTTTCGATTATATATATATATATATATATATTTCACATTTATATCGAGTTCAAGTGGGAAGGCGCGGATTCTGTTGAACCAGCGGAATGTACATGGATCTGCCATTGTATAAGCCTATGATATTTTTTCTTTAGTTTCTGTTGTCAGCAATTGCATACAACTTGTTCAGTACACAATAGAAAATTTATTTTCTTTAAAAAAAATTATATAAAAATTTGAAAACAGAAAGGAAATAAAGAAATACGTCCTTTAAGTTGATATCAACTGACATTTATCTTCAATTTTGATTGTGCATAAGTAAACACTTAAACTATCATAAAGTTGAACAAGTAGACACATGCGTCCTACGTGGCATCTCACGCGAATTGCCACGTAGGATGTATGTGTCTACTTATTTAATTTTATATAAGTTTTAAGTGTCTACGTATGCACAGTCAAAGTTGGAGAACATAAATGTTAATTAAGACCAAATTAAAGCACATATTCATGTATTATGTCAAACTGAAAATATATTTTTCCGTACCAAGCCCACCCTTTAGTATGAGCTTTTGAACAATATACAGTATACTAGAGAAAATGACTAGTTGCATGAAAGGATTCAGTGGACCACTCACATAAAAAAGGATGAAGGCGTTGGCCCTTGAGTATCTGGTAAGTGATATTGTTTGTCTGCCCCTTTACTATTTGGGGCCTTTAGAAATAAACCCAGTACGTACCTGACGTTACTATCAATTCATATTTGACATAAAGTTGTTATTTGGAAAATTTTGTTTCTTGAAAGTCGATCTTATCCTAAGTTACAAGACATGGTCCAATAAGGGAAAAACTTATTGGTCGAAGTGTGTGCACCAACTAAATTTATGTGAAACATAAATTCTGCATATAAATTTTTATTATTTACTCATACAATGTATTTAATGATTCATATAGAATTCTAAAGTCATAGATGCTCCACTATCTTTCCTTTTTTTTTTCTTTTTAAAGAAGGAAATTCACATTCGATATTTTTCGAATGCACACAAGGTAAATTTTGCTTTAGTGTAAAGCTCACAAACAACACAAGAGAGAAAAATTACATTAGGACACCTCGTGCGATGAGCTCGATTGAAAAAATATGTAGGAAATTTTGAACCTAAGACTCCCATTTGAGAGATCACCTGTTCAACTAACTTGACCATCCTTACGAGTTAGATGTTCGAGTATCTTTAATGTGGAGGGGTTACTTCCTTATAAAATTGGGTACTCAACTCAATATATTTGTATGCTATTACTAGTTCCCTATATAAAAATGTTTACCCCGAATTTGGTACAGTTGAATTTATAGGTGAGTCAGAGCACACGTTATGATCTAATCTCACTTGTGTTATCGATTTGTTAGTTGTTAGTATGTTCAATAATCAAGAAAGACAGTAGTAGAGGAGAGACAATGTATAACGGCAAGTAGACAGTGGAAAACAAGTAAAATGCACGAACTAGACTAGCCGAGAACAGAATCGAGAGTAGCCGAGAATAGAATTGAGCCTCCGAGAGGTCTCCAAGAGCAAATAAGTATTCAATAGTTAAGAATAACATAAAAGCTTAAGGAGCAAGCAACTAGTCATATTGTATTAACATTCTGACTAAGAGAGGGAGAGAACATAGAGGGGGTCGGATCGAAATCGGGATGCTTTTACAAGTGAACTAGGGTCACTATTTATAGTGTACAAAATATGGCGCTAGGCTAGCTATGCTCTAAGGGTTCTACCAATGGGAGGATGCCACCTGTCTGATTCGTTAGAAGGTTTCTGTGACTTTGCTCTGCAGGTGCTCGTCCGCATCCCTGACACCTTTGTCTCCTGCTTGTCATTTTGTCTCACGTCATCAATGGTGATGGGAGGAGGAAACCTCTTTGCCTTCAGAGGGACACTAGCGCCGTAATGACCACGCGCTCGAACTATTCACTCAATTGTCGCCACATGCCTTCGTACCGATTTTACTTCATACAAAAAATATCATATTTGGGTTTAAAAATAATGGGTGCTTCATGAGCACCAATACGTTCCCCTGACGTACGTTCCCCCATTGCATTATATTTACTTGAACTTGTAAGTAGTCCTGACATGGATTTGGTTGTACCTTTTCAAAAAAGAATCAAATTTGAAATTAAGTTGAAAATGATTATTCAAAAATTAAAATTATGTTAGAACATGTATTTTACTTAAAAAAATATATAAAAAATTTGTTGTGTAAATGTAGAGTCCGGACAAATATTTGCCATCTAACCAACCTATTCTGAGTGCTCTTCCCAATATGCAATTGGAGGAGCAGTGTTTAATGTTCTCAATCTTAGTGCCATTTGACCTCCATTTTTTAAATGAATAAAAATGTGTGTTATTGTAAATTGTAATACTCCTCCCTCTCAATTTGCATCACACTTTTGCTTTTTTAAAAATTAATTTGATTAATCTTTGAAATTAAAATTAGATTAAATTAAGGAAAAAATAGACATAATATTCATTTGGGTAAATTTCTTAGATAAAAAATAGTCCACATTTTTTTTTTATGAAAATTGATTATTCAGCATTTTTTATTACAAGAAATGTCCATTCACGGCTGCTTTTCTTCTTTTCTTTCT
This sequence comes from Jaltomata sinuosa, assembly GCA_003996215.1. Classification (NCBI taxonomy): domain Eukaryota; kingdom Viridiplantae; phylum Streptophyta; class Magnoliopsida; order Solanales; family Solanaceae; genus Jaltomata; species Jaltomata sinuosa. The sequence continues at coordinate 62,122 of QJPP01003300.1, forward strand.
TCTTCTTCTTCCTCCATCTTTTGCTATTAATGACTTCTTTATCTTCCTTCTTTCTTTCTTCTTCGTTGTTTAATGGTTATTTCGTTATTTAATCTACGTTATTTAATGTAGATTTCATAAAAAAGTAATATGTATAAATAAATTATATTAACAATCTAGTGTATAAATATTATATAAATAACGTATATGAATGTATATACATCTCTGATACATAGTTATACATCATATATACACATTTATATATCATTATACAATATCGATACATTACATAACTATTTATACAATATCGATATATTACATATACATCCGATCATTTTTATTGAATTTTATTTTTGTCGCTGGTGCATTTAGGTAAAAATCCCTTAAATTAGCTCAAAATTTTAAAAGTAAACATTGAATATTCAAAAATCATACAAAACATACTACTATATTATAAATTGTAATTCTTCTCGTGCTAATATATAATAAACACAAGATATTTTAAATATTAATTAAAATATATATAATTAAAATCTCCAAAAAAAAAAATCACATAAATTAGAACAAATCCAAAAACTTTATCTGATTATTAGTTCTCCAAAGTCTACCTTCCCCATGGGCTGTATTCTAGCTTGGTGAGGGTTAGTAATGTAAAAGGAAAATAGGGATAAAGCATAAAGGAACTCTATTTTTCCAGCCTAGAGTTTTCCAAATAAATTATTGGTTTTTACTTACTTTCCAAATAGGTTATTGCTACTGTCATTTGTTGAAATAAATAAATAAATATATATTCGGTCGGGGAGGACCGACCCGGGTTTTCACGAGCGTTGGCGGATTCTGGAGTGCCTGACAAGGGTGCTAGCGCATACCTCGAGCTAGCTTGGAAAGAGAGGAGGTATCCTTATCTGAGCCGATTATTAGCGTATTTCTTCTTCTCGAGTGGTGGAACTATTGAGGAGTTTATGTGAGACAGCATCAGAATTCTCCGTCAACTTTAAAGGCCAAACCTAATAAAAGTCGTGTCATATGTCGATAATATTTTTCAATTCCAACCCCGCGCATGGATGTAGAAAAGTACCCCAAACAGTGTCATTTGAACACTTGGTTAAAAAAGAATTTTGACTCAATCATAGATGATGGAATCATCAAATATTTGACCTTTTCGAACTCGGCCAAGTAATGTAAGGATAAGTAGTGATCAAAAACATACTTATATCCTTAATAATAGAGATTTCACTCTTGAAGAAGATCATTCGCTTGGCGAATAAAGTAGATCACCCTCTTTTTGGCTTCGGCCAAATATATATATATATTATTGTGGAGAATAATATGAAAACACATATGGAACCCTCGCCAAATTTCATTTAATTTTGTGATAGTAATTGTGATACTGATACTTCTAATATACTGTATTTAAGGGTCGGTTGGTTGACGGACAACGTTGTTCGAAGATTATAGTTTTTAGATTAATTTATCTCTTCTCTTAAATAGGATAAAATAACATTAAATTTGAGGTATAAATTTATCTCGAGATTAATTATATTTTCAATTAAATAAAGTAAATTTAATTTAAATATGCCACCTTATTTCGTGAACCAAACGACCCCTTAATATTTATGTCAAAAGTGTTCTGTTATTTTTCAATTTCCCTGTTTAATAAAAATCACCATTGTAGAAGTAGCACTACTTCCGAGCAGTGTGTCTGTCAATTTTACCACAGTAACTTGTCTTATCGTTAGGGGTGTACAAAATCGAACCGCAAATCGAATCAAATCGCAAATCGTAAAAAAAATTCGACTAGTGGTATGGTTTGACTTGATTTGGTATTGAAAAAAAAAATTCGACTATAATTGGTTTGGTTTGATTTTAACTAAAAAAAGTCAAACCGAACAGAACCAACATATTACATGTATACTATTTTTAAAAATATTTTATACATAAAAATATTTATTGTGATGTAATTTATAAATATTTCTTCAACTTTCTCATAGTTTTTATCTTTCAACATATTATTTCAGGTTTAAACTTAGAATTTTAAATGGTCCAATAAATTTTTTTACAACCCATAAATATTAGTAACTCAAATAAAATCAAAATCAATACGAATGTTAACAAAAGATCATTCAATCCAACACTAGGAATGACAATCATCTTAGATATTTATTCTTTAATTTTACATAAATACATAAATTAATTTATTTTTCTATTTAATATTTAGTCATGTAGTTAATACTTATTAGACTTATTTTAGCATAACTTAATACTTTTAAATTATGATTATTTTTATTATGACTTAATTAATTGAAATATTTATTCTATGTGATTTTCTTATTTTATTGGTTGAATATTTTATTGTCATCAGTCACTTCATAAATTTCAAATAAAGTGAATATATTTTGTGTTATTTTTTTAAGAAATACATTAGATAGTTGCATTTTGCTCGGGCTAAAAAAATATTTGAAGCACAAGTTAATTATATGTTGTATGAAGACTTTACCGGAAAACCCCCAAAAAAATCCGAAAAACCCAAAAAAACCCGAGAAAACCAAAAAAACCCGAAAAAACTCGAAGTTGGAAAACTCGACTTTTATTGGTCTGGTTTGGTTTATAAATTTAAAAATCAGACACTAATGATTTGATTTGGTATTTAAAAAATCTGAACCAACAAGGTCCATGTACACCCCTACTTATCATTGTATTCTTCACCTAGGGTGTGTTGGGTACGGAGGATTATAATTTCTCATGTTTGGTTGGTTAAGATTTTTCGAAATATTTTCTCTAAAAAAATACTTAACTTTTTTATAAATGAGAAAATTAACTTTTCTAGTGAAAGATACAGAAAATAAATTTCACAAGTAACCTTCTATATTGATGTGTTTCTCCATCCTCCAAGATAGAGTCCGAAACTTAAATAGGGATCAAAATCTCATAAGTGACGAATGTATGTGCTCTTTTAAAAAAGTAACAAAAATAGGAATAGCGCATTAAATTAGTGCGCTATACGAAACTTCATTAACAATGTCCGTCAAAATTTCGTTATCCAATTTTCTTAAAATAAAAAAAAAAGAGATACATAACGCACTAAATAAGTGCGCTATGCAATCTCAATGAAGTCTGACAAGTTTCATTTAGAATTGCTCTCATGCAAAATCTTTTCAACTTGTAAGTTATATAACAATAAACTAATAAACAAAGTTTTTTAATAAATAAAATTTGTGTAAATTATTTTTTTAAAAAAATAAAAATTATAAGATTTATTATGCTTACGAAAAATAATATACCCTCCGTATCAATTTAAGTGTCATACTTTATTTTTTAGAAAATAATTATAATAATTCATTTTCTAAGACCACAAAAAATATAAGGTTTAGCTTATGCTTACGAAAAAAACTTACACCCTCCGTATCAATTAAGTGTCTTTTTTTTTTTTTTTAAATAATTATTTTCTAAAAGAAAAGTAATACACTTAAATTGATATGAATGAAATGTTATTTTTCGTAAGCATACACTAAGTCTTATATTTTTTGTTGTCTTAAAAAATAAATTATTATAATTTTATTTTTTCTAAAAGTACAACACATAAATTGATACAAAAGTATATTATTTTTCCATATTACTTTAAGCTAAATCTTATATTTTTGTAACCGTCTTTGAAAGTGATTATAATTATTTTTTTATTAAAAAAGAAATAAGACACTTAAATTGATACGGAAGGTGTAAGTTTTTTTCGTAAGCATAAGCTAAATTTTATATTTTTTGTGGTCTTAGAAAATGAATCATTATAATTATTTTCTAAAAAATCAAGTGAGACACTTAAATTGATATGGAGGATATATTATTTTTCGTAAGTATAATAAATCTTATAATGTTTATTTTAAAAAAAACAATTTACACAATTTTTATTAATTAAAAGACTTTGTTTATTAGTTTATTGTTATATAACTTACAAGAGCAATTCTAAATGAAACTTGTCAGATTTCATTGAGATTGCATAGCGCACTTATTTAGTGCGTTATGTAATCTCATTTTCTAATTTTTTTTAAGAAAATTGGATAACGAAATTTTAACGAATATTGTTAATGAAGTTTCGTATAGCGCACTAATTTAATGTGCTATTCTTATTTTTGTTACTTTTTTAAAAGGATACGTACATCCGTCATTTATGAGATTTTGACCCTTATTTAGATTTCGAACTCTCCAAGATACTTCATCTACACCCCACCCCTGCCGCCATCTCCATCACCCCTATCCTTACCATTACCTTTCATAATTTTATTTAGGTTATATACAAATATTTTTAGTATATCAAACATAAAAAAAATACGTAAAACTATTCATTTATTTTCTCGATCTTCCTGCCAAACACCCCTAAATCTTACTTTTAAGACTAATTATGTGAATAAAGTACCTTTTAGGGTTGATGAAGCTTCTTGCTTCTTTACTTTTCGTTGCATTATCCAGCCTTTTTCTTCCTTTTGCTTTCTCTCTTCTTTTTCTGTCGTTTTGACAGCTAAAATGTTATTTTCAAGACTGCACCTACCTCTGTTTCTCATTTATTTTTGTGGATAAATATCTGAGTTGTTTGGTTGGGAACAAGTTATTTTGGAATAATTAATTTCGGAATTAGTTATTTCACCATATATATGAAATTACTTATTCTATCACTATAGTATAAATGGTGGAATAAACAATCTCGAAACTAACTAATACCTCTAACCAAATACAAAATAAAATAATTTTAAATTTTATCTCGAAACTATTATACCTTATATCTTACATCAAACCACCCCTATATGTTCTATGACTGCCTCTTGAAGTGACATAATGAAAACTACATTTTGGTTCAACTTCTTTCCAAATTATATTCTTTCCGTTTAGGCACGTCAGATTCCATTGTGGAAGTACTAGTTATTTTTTAACCTTATGAAAGAGGTGTACATGGATCGAATTGATTCAGATTTTTTAAATATCAAATTAAATTATTAGTATTAAATTCTTAAATTTATAAATTAAATCAAACTAATAAAAATTAGGTTTTCCAATCTCAAATTTTTTCGGGTTTTTTTGGTTTCCTCGGGTTTTTCAGATTTTTTCGAGTTTTTTTGGATAAAGTCTTCATAAAACATGTAGTTAACTTGTGCTTCAAATATTTATTTAGTCCGAGTAAAATACAACTATCTAAGGTATTTCTTACAAGAAAAACACAAAATATATTTACTTTGTTTAAAATTTATGAAGTGAGTGATGACAATAAAATATTCAACCAAAAAAATAATGAAATCGTATAAAATAAATATTGCATATTAATAAGTCATAATAAAAATAATCATAGTTTAAAAATATTAAGTCATGCTAAAATAAATCTAATAAGTATTAACTACATGACTAAATATTAAGCAGAAAAATAAATTAGTTTATGTATTTATATAAATTTAAAGAATATATATCTAACATGATTGTCATTCCTAGTGTTGGATTGAATAATTTTTTGTTAACATTCGTATTGATTTGGGCTTATTTGAGTTACTAATATCTATGGGTTGTAAAAAAACTTATTGGATCATTTAAAATTCTAAGTTTAAACTTGAAATAATATGTTGAAAGAAAAAAATTATGAAAAAGTTGAAGAAATATTTATAAATTACATCACAATAAATATTTTTATGTATAAAATATTTTTAAAAATAGTATACATGTAATATCGGGTTGGTTCGGTTCGGTTTGACTTTTTTTAGTTAAAATCAAACCAAACCAATTATAGTCGGGTTTTTTTTTAATATCAAATCAAGTCAAACCAAACCACTAGTCGATTTTTTTTGCGGTTTGGTTCGATTTACAATTTGATTTCGTTTGCGGTTCGATTTTGTACACTCCTACTTATGATGTATATACATTTTAATTCTTTTAATATAAAATTCGATTAGAAAACAATAGGTTCAGACTCATAAAATTCGTTTTAAATCCGCCTTTAATTTTGACTTCAGCCTAATGCTAAACATGTTCAAAGGAACTTGGCTTTTTAGGAATTGATGCTTTCCATATAGGGGAAGCATGTCTTAATTAGGTCCCTAAATTTTAAGGTCTCATTTTTTAAATTAATTATTTTTTTGACACGTACATTATACATGTATGTCGAGTTATATAGTACATGATTTTATAAAATAAACCTTTTAAAACTAACCTATTCGAGAAAGAATAATTAATTAATTTAATTTTTTGTTGGTGTTTATAGACATATTATTATATATAAATATAGAAAAAGCAAGGAAATAAGAGAAGCATAAATGACACAATAAATTTCATAATGTACTTATATGTGGAAGACCATTTTGGTGTTAAAGCATTCCTGAAGTTTTCTAGATAGTAGTTGTTTGTATCATCCTTTACAAAGATAATCAAAATGTTGGTAGCCAAATTATATATCGATAAACCAGTATTATTTTTCCAAATAATATTCAATAAGAGAAATCTTAACCAATTGATAAGTACTTTATATCAATATGAAGAAAACTTTAATAACCTCTCCAACAATATAAACGAAGCCAAATTTAAAGCATCAGATCGACTTTATCATCAAATTGCACCACAAAACAAGTTAGAATATTTGTTGGACCTTCTGTCCAACTAAATATTTGGTATATGTCTAACATGAGAGTTTCTTTTCTCACATAAAATAAAAAATAATTTTTTTGATAGAATAAATAGTTAATTTCTATAATAAAATATATAACACAAAGTGTATATGGTAAAAATGGGCAAAGCATGTGGTCAAGTTAGCTGAGGACATATAGAAGGACAAATATACTGCAGTTAAGTTTAGGAGAAGGTGATTACGTTTCACTTCGAAGGGATAAAATCGGACCGAGATGCAGTATTCGGAGGAAAATCATTCAGACGAGATCAGCCGTTACAGATCCATTTCGGATACAACTCCAGCCGTTACTCCTTTCAATTAAATATCATTTATTTCTCATTCAATGTAAATTAAGAGGGAATGATTCTCGACCATTAAACTATGGATTCATCCCTATAAAAGGGGTTTGACCTTCATGTTGAAGGACATCTCATTTCTAAGCTTGACAACTGATTCATATGCTATTAGCAAAATACCAAGATACTTATTTATTTTTTCGTCAATTCTTGTGTTGTTCTTTAAACACGAAGCTACTCCATAATCTTCTTCATCAAGGACTCCTCCGAATTCAGACTAATCAAGCTTTATTTACTTATATTCTTAATTAATCGCATTTTGATTTATATCTACATTACTTACTTTGATTCATTCTATTATTATCTCAGTCAATTCAATCTACATGTCTTTTAAATCATGTTATAACTTCAACTGCACCTATTTTAAGGTAAACACAAAGACTTCTCATGCAATTAGTGGAAAGCAAAGACAAGGAAGAAAAGAGAGAAAATAAGGAGAGGTATAAGGCGGCAGGGAAGGAAGAGAAACTAGCGATTACAGTGACCATAACGATAACGTTTGAACGTTTTTATAAAGAATTACAGGACAGAGGTGGAGATAAGAAATTGTATAGGCTCGCCAAGGCAAGAGAGAGGAAGTCTTGAGACCCGGATAAATTAAAGTGCATTAACGTCAAGAACATCAAATTATGGTGGGATAGGCACAAATTAGACATAGAAGACAATAATACTTCTATGAACTCTTGAATAAAGATGGGGAATGAATATTTGTGCTGAGTGATTTAGGGCGTCCAAATAGTCATCGTAATTTTGGGTGTTATAGAGTTAACAAGTTTGAGGAGGTTATTCGTAAGATAAGGAAGGAGATCTGGTGATTGAGTCAGATGAGATTATGATGGAATTTTAGAAGAGAACCGACGATCCAGGTATGGAGTGGCTGAATGGGTTGTTCAACATTATTTTTAGGACGTTAAAAATTCCTAATGAATGGAGGTGAAGTACAATGATCTCGTTGTACAAGAACAAAGGTGATATACAGAATTGCAATAACTATAGGTGTATTAAGCTACTAAGTCACACTATAAAATTTTAGGAGAGAATGGTGGAGATGAGAGTGAGGAGGGGTATCTATTAATAAGAACCAATTGAAATTCATGCCAGAGTGTTAACTACAAAATTCATTGATTTTCTGAGGAGATTGGTGGAGTAGTACAAGAGAGGAAGAGGGACTTATATATGGGTTCATTGACCAAGAAAAAGCATATGACAAAATTCCTAGGAGAATTTTATAGAGATGTTTGGAGGATAAAGGAGTACCCTAGCTCACATTAGGGCTATTAAAGATATGAATGATGGAGTACAAACATAGATGAGGATAGTGGGAGGTGACTCGGAGCCCTTCCCAATCATGATGATGTTGCAATAGGAATCAACACTTGATCTATTTTGATTTTCCTTAATGATAGATGTACTAACGAGGCATATACAAGGGAAAGTGTCATTGTGTATACTATATTCAAATGATATAGTATTGATTGATGAAACCCGCAATGGGGTTGACAATAAGCTGAAGGTTTGGATACAAACCTTGAAATCTAAAGATTTTAGGTTGAGCAGGATTAAGACAGAGTACTTAGAGTGAAAGTTGACGTTACCCATGAGATAGATGTGAAACTAAGGATTTATACTCAGGTCATCGCCGAAAGATAAAAATTCAAGTACCTTAGGTCTATAACCCATGGAAAAGTTAGATTGGAGAGGATATCACACAATGTATTGAAGCAGGATGGATGAAATGAAAGCTCGCATCTAGTGACTTATGCGATAAGAATGTGCCACCATGACTTAAAGATAAGTTTTATAAAGTGATTGTTAGACCAACTATGTTGTATGGATGGAGTGTTGGCCAGTCAAAAACTCGCAATGTCCAGGTGATAAAACTAGCAAAAATGAGGATGTTAAGATGGATGTGTATGCGTACTAGGCGAGATTGGATTATGAACGAAGCTATTCAGGATAAGGTAAGAGTGACTTCTATTGTGGACAAGATGAGGGAAGTGAGGCTGAGATGATTCGAGCATGTGAAGATGAGATGTTCTAGTGAGAAGATGTGAGAGGTTGACTATGGTAGGCCTTATGAGGAATAGAGTTAGGCCAAAAAAGTATTGGGGGGGCTATTAGATAGGACATGACACACCTACAACTTACCGAGGACATGAACCTAAATAGGAGAATATAGGAGCGAGAATTAGGGTAGAAGATTAGTAGGTAATCATACGTCGTCTAGTTCCTTATCAGTGGTACTATTATTTTCTTATCTTCCTACTTTCATACACTTTAATTTTCTCATTACCTGTTATTTTCTTTCCTTCGATTTTCATATAGATTGTTTTTGCTACTAGTATTCTTTACTGAATTTTTTTCTACTTATTTGATATATTTTATTTGAGTCGATGGTCTATCGAAAATAAACCCTCTAGTCTTATACAATAGGGAGAAGGTTGCATACATTCTATCCTCCCAAATTCTACTTGTGAAATTTTACAGAGTATGTTGTTATTGTTGTATCCATGACTATTAGCTTTTTAAAAAATCTTGAAAAATAGTTAAGGAAATAAGTAGTTAACATTAAGAGTAAAACTGAAAAAAGAGATTGTCTGTCTCTTGATATGTTAAAATGAACAAGTTAAAATAAAAAATTATTTTTAATATAATACACAAGTAAAAATAAACAAAGGAAGCATAATATAGACTGTAAGTTTTAATTAAATAGTAGATAATGCTATTTAGTAGGATTTTTGTGTTAAAGTTATAAAGCTCTTAACTAAAATTAAATTAAAATTAAATTAAAATAAAAGAGCAGGTTGGTAGATTTGAGCATCCAACCTGCTCATATCATTTGATAGTGAAAAGATGGGAAGCAAAATCAATAACAAAAAATGAAAGAAAGCAGTGCTTGTTCCAAGAAAAAAAAAATTTCTTTGTTTCAATTGGCTGTCCTGAAAAATCTTATATCTTAGTAGTCCAGTTGGTTAGATCAAAACTTTCATTTATTGGTGAAGGATTGATTTTCCACCTTGTATTCCTATCCTCTCACCCCACCCCCTTTTTTAAAAAAACTTTTTTTTTTGTTTGTATTACTTTCCTTTTTAATTTATTTTAAAAGAATATCTCTTTTTTTGGTAATACTTTAATTTTAATCTTGATACATAATATGTTTAAGATCATAAAATGAAATAGTTACTATATTTTATATATTTTTAATTTAAGATTATAAAATTCAAAAAAATATATTTATTTTTTTAAACTCCGTGCCAAATCAACATCAAACATACAAATCAAAAGAAAGACTATGTAATGCATTATACGTGTACAGTTAATCAATCAGTTTACTACCCCAAACGCAAAATAAAACAAAAAAGTGTGTACAGATAGATAACAGATCATTGCATATCCCTTTCTCTGAAAATAGACTTTTCTTTTGCCTTTATTAAAAGACATATATGATAATAATTCATTTTTATGTCTTTTCTGTTATAAAATGATAAAGAATTAGAAGTATTACAAGAAAACTAGACCTTTATTTGTAGGAATCAAGTTCTTGTTACAGAACTTTCAATATCTAAATCATGGTTACAAAATTTTACAAAATCTTGTTATAGGTATAAATTAATCGTGTGTGAATTCACAACTTGCTGATATCCACAATGCAAGTGAGTTTACAACTATCTCCCTCAGATGTCTAGTAATGGATAGAGGGAATCCATCGGCGGATCTTTAAAATTTGCATCAACTTTTAGAGGTGTAGGATTTTGGTGTATCACTTTGACACTTTTTTTGATAGTCAACTATATTTATAAAGTGTGTGTAAAAAAAGGATATGTGCCATTTCAGTGTAAAATAATAATTTAAAAATAAATTTATAAAAAAAAAATGAATAATCTAATTTTCAGCAAAAAAAAGTACATAAAAATTTCTATTTCTTAAACCCACTATAGCTACCAGCCTACCCTCCAACCCTTTCTTCCTCCTTCCATCCCACTTTCCTGTTACCTCCTTCTCCTTCTCCTTCTCCTTCTCCTTCTCCTTCTCCTTCTCCTTCTCCTTCTCCTTCTCCTTCTCCTTCTTCTTCTCCTTCTTCTTCTTCTTCTTCTTCTTCTTCTTCTTCTTCTTCTTCTTCTTCTTCTTCTTCTTCTTCTTCTTCTTCTTTGATTTTGATCAAATTTTGATTCTTTCTTTTTTGCCATAGATTTAATGTTCTTTTAATTTTAAATTATAGATCCAATCTTCTCAAAAACATTCACCCGCCATCATCATCTATCTCACTTTTCGACTTTTGGAATCGTCTTAAACCTTCCGGCGGCAGTTCTACATTTTTTCGGCGGGTTCTCCATTTTTTTGCGGTGGACTCTCCATTTTTTCTATTGAAAAAAATAATAACGATATTTTTAGATCTAAAAAAATTTTAATAAAAATGATGATTGAAAAGGAATATTTAACTCACAAATTATTTTTAAGTAAAAGTTAAAAAAAAAAAAAAGAAAAAAGAAAGAGATCGAAAAACAAGCTGCCGGAGAAGACAACTTTCAAATATAATTTTTTTATTTTTTAATTTAATTAATATTATAAGATAATGAAAGAGAAAAGATGAATTTTTTGCCCCCCAAAAAAAGAAAAATATTATTTAAAATTCATTTAACGCGCCTAAGGAAAGTGAGCAATACTTTTTGTGCCATGTCAGCAAAAAGTGTTAAAATAACACAACAGACCCCTACATGAGGTGTTTAAAATAAACAAGGCTAAGTTGAGGTGTCTAAGTAAAAGTTTGTAACGACCTGTTCAGTCGTTATTAAAAGGCACCTTGTATCGGGTGGGTTATTCGTGCAAAGAAATGGGTTAGAAAACTTTCGGGTTGAGGAGTTGGAAATCTCGGGCTAGACTAATCTCGAACGAATTTTGATCAAGGTAAGGTCTAGGGAAATCCGGGTGCGGATTGGGTGTTATATCTTGGGTCGAGCTAGTTTTTTCGTTAGCCAAGACCTTAAGGAGTCCAGGAGACTTTTCGAAAATAAATTTGGGTGAGTAGAACTCCCGATATCAAAGTTGACGTAAAAGAGTTGGTACGAAATATCAGGATTTCAAAGTGTGTTGTAAAATGGATACTTTTGGGGGACTTTATGACTTTCTATCCCGTGTCAATCGCCATAGCGGTTGACACACCGTTGTAGCAACCTCCGCTATAGTAGAGAAATTAACGCTATAGCGGAAGTCAATGCCGATCATCACCGCTATAGCGGTAGGTTTTGCTATGGCGGTAATGCTATAGCGGAGCGTGGACCGCTAAAGCGGAGCGACGGGATCAGAAAACTCAAAAATGAGTTTTGTAATTTCATTCTCTCCCATTCAACCCCAAAACAGACGAGGGTTACTTCAAGAACCCTCCTAGGATGCTCCAAGGCTTGAGAGCCATGGGGAGGGGAGATTTCGGCTAAAAAGATGTGAAACCATGGATTTCAGGTCTGTCATCCGATAGGGAACACCTTCACAGAGCCAGAAATGTATTGTGCAGCTGCTTGGCATCCAGGTAAGCTAGATTTTTCGTTGAGTAGACTTTTGACCTATTTTTATTTCATACTGTTATGCAGGTTGACGAGAGAATTCATGTTATAGGCATTCGGGCACTGAGTCTGGAGGATTGTTGTATTAGTCTGGCTATTGATTGAATAGGGAATGATAGAGTCGGGGCAACATGTGCATTCAGGTGTATTTTTATACTTGTTAGATTGTGTGTAATGCTAGACTCCTGGAAACTAAATAGTTGGGTAGGTTCAGGGAACCGGTAATGTTCGTGGGATGAGAGAATTGCTAAGTTGTAGTGGGTTCCCTGGAATATTAATAAAAGGTAAATGAGATGAAGAGGCAAGGCCTGGAGTCCGTATTGCCAGGGGTGAAACCCCTAGAACGTGCTTACTTTTCAGGAAAAGAGTCCGGATTAGATGAAAATGACTATATGTGTTTAAAATGATGAGCCAGGGATTAGTCTTCGGGCGAGTCTAATCATACATTTTTGGTCAACCACTACATGATGGTTTTTTATTCTAATATGCATTATGTGTTCACATACTATTTCGTAGTAGTGTATGAGTTGCATGTTAGGGAATGAATTGTGAATGTCTAGTTGTCCGGTATTCAGTCTTGTGAAATAAACTTCTTTGTTTGCTTGTTGGTTTTACAAGTCTGTTTGTTCATTAGTTGTAATTAATTTGGACTTGTTATGACATTTGGTTGGCTCAGGTACCATGCTTGGTACGAGAATTACTAATGGTTGGCTCGGGTACCACGCCTGGTACATGTATACAACGGTTGGCTCAGATACCACGCCTAGTACAGGTTACTTATTGGTTGGCTCGGGTACCACGCCTGGTACATGTTACTATTTGGTTGGCTCAGGTACCACGCCTGGTACATGATACTATTTGGTTTGGCTTGGGTACCACGCTTGGTACGAGATTGTTTATTGTCTTGGTTGTATTTCCTTTGATGGTTCCATGAGTGGATCGGGTTGATTGTTAAATCTGTGATTAATTACATTGGTCCTTGAGAAGCCAGGTTGTTACACTTAAATGTGGGGATGGTCCTGGGGTTGACCGGGCATCGCATGTTAACACTTAGGTTATTGTCCTAGGGATTCTTGATTGGTCCGGATATGAAAAAAGGTATATGTCATGTTTGTTATTGTTGTTGAATGATTGTTGAACCTGTCCCTTGTGGTTGGCAAGTCAAAAGGTAGACTGAGAGTCTGGAGTTATACTAATGACTGTTATTATATGTTGTACTACTTTATTTAGTACGGGTGTACTATTTGTTCTTTATATATTGGGTTCCTGAGAGGGTCGGGATGTATTATTATTTTGCATATAGTTGGTCCTTGAAGGGACGAGTTAGTGTGGTTAAGTGACAAGGTGGTTCTTCTGTGAACCAGGGTTGTATGTTATTGTCCTAGGGATCCTTGTTGGGTCCGAATTACATAAAAAGGATATATGTTTGTTGTCACTGGGGATTTTCAATGTCGATTAGACTTGTTGCGTACGTTTGATAAGCTAAGGGAGAAACTTGTGGTCTGGTTATAGCATATGCTGTTGTCACTTGCCGAGTATGGCCCTGAGGATCATTGGAACGATTTTGTACTAGTAGGTGGCGGTACGACAGGGGTATTCTACGCCACTAAGTAGTGGGGTTTACTCTGGGTTATTGAGTCATAGTGGTTGACTGGGGTAAGGTATGGTAGTCCGGGTATGGGCATAGATGTCGGGTATTGACAAGTGTGACTTAGGAAGTCTAGGTGTCAAGGTGACTTGGGAAGTCTAGGTGACAAGGTGAATTAGAAAGTCTAGGTGACAAGGTGACTTGGGAAGTCTAGGTGACAAGGTGACTTGGGAAGTCTAAGGGATTGGCAGGCTTGGGTTGACATTGGGTTTTGGTAAGGTGAATGTTGAAGGGTTGAGTATTGTAATTAATTGTGCATTCCCTTGATTCCTTATATGATAGTATGAGTGGATTCGAATCGATCGATAATGCCTACCAATACGTGTGTTTGTACTGATTCTATTTTTGCTATACCTTTTTGGGTATAGCCTGGTTGCAGGGTTGGTGATGTTTCATAGGTACACGATGATAGGAATCTCCAGCAGCTCCTACTTCTTTCTTCTATGGTGGGAGTTGAGTCTTCTTTTATTTTAGTATCACTCTTGTAGTGGCTCTTGTACCAGCTTAGACTAGGTTCTAGAGAGGGCTATTTCGAAATTGTAAAAGGTTTTTCCGCATATCTTGTAAATGGTTTCATGTATTAAAAAGGTTTATTTCATGATTTATTTCTTTTTCTGCATTACCTGTTGGTTCGGGTGGTAAGGGTTCTCTTATCTAGGTGGATTAGAGTAGGTGCTCGTACGACCCGGTAGTTGGGTTATGACAAATGGTATCAGAGCCCATGTTACTGGTCTCCCAGTACAAGGGCAAAATGTCGAATAGAGTCCCGCGGATTGGTATGTTGAAGGCAACATCTAATCTTTGAGAAGCTATGAAGCATTTTAGGAAGCATCTCTCTCTTTCATTCCTTTTCGTGCGGTTCATTTACTTGCTTGTATCGGTTGAGTCCAATTGGTATCTCTCAATTCCAATTGGTATCTCAACAAAGTGAAGGGTGTCATTGGACTCCGGTTGTAATAAGACAAGCAAGAAAAATTGGAACTAGGAAGGTTCCAATTGGTATCTGGCCTGGGAGGCTATGTAAAGGATGGATGAATCGACTAACGATCATCCATGAAGCGAATAAAAGGTAATGAAACTGATTTGATTGAGTGTTGAAGCTTGAGACTTGAGATTGTGCTTATGTATATTGATGTTGTTTGAATGACTTTAAATGTGTGATGCGCAATTCTTTGATTGTGCTGTGGCTTGAAACTTGAAACTATGTGTATTGTACTACTTGTATAACTGCAGTCATGTGGGGTGAAATTGCTTGCCTTGTGGTGAATATTTTGGTCCGGGAGGAGTCATAACTTGAAATTGTGTGCTTTGGTTGGTAATGACTTTCTATGTATACTTGAATGGATCAGTAAAGTGGTATTACAATTTGGAAATGGACTTGCCATTGGTATAAATGGTAAGGGAACAAGGCTTATGACTGTAGAAAAACTCCGATTTCAGGGTAGACGGGATTAGTTGGGAACCATGGAAAAAAAAGGCTATTATTGCTTGATAGTAGGAAATTGTGATAAGGAAATTTTGGTGGTAACTCATTATTGTGACTTAAGAAAAAATTTATTCCGGCTTTAAAATTGTGATTGCTTTAGTGATAAATTATGGTATGCCTTAATTGTAGTGGTTTATATCAGATTCAGGTGTAGACTTACCGTTGGTATAGATGGTAAGGGAACAAAAAGGGATTGACGACTGTGGGGAAGCTTTGGTTTTGGGATAGTCAGGATTGGTTGGGAACCATAGAAAGGAAAAAGGGGGACTAGTAGTGTACGATAGTGAGTATGTTATTGTACGCGGTTCTGATGCATTTCATAACTTATTTTATGAAAATGTGGTGCTAAATTTTGTTGGTCTTGAGGTTATGTTTTAAGACCATAACGTGATTTCATGTGTTAATGTAAAAACAGGGAAGGGGAATGAGGGAATTTTTTTTTGCAGAAAATGGTAATATTTTCTAGGTTGTTACCATCGGGACTGCCATAGCAGAATGATATTGCTACAACAATCCTGCTATGGCAAGAATTTTCTCGCTACGGTGGTACCGTTGTGGCAGAGTGACGACCGCTATAGCAGAAAAGGGTGGGACAAAATGCCTGTCCTGTTTTCCCCTATCTTGCTTTAATTTCTGGGTCATTTTAGATCGTTAATTGAGCGGTGAGCTATTGCATGATTTATTTATCATCCATGCATGATAAAAGGAAAGGGGTAGATATGGTAGTCCGGGGTATTGGTAAAATTATGATTGACCATCGGTGGAAATAGTCACCCATGTAGAATTTGGCAAATGACCAGTAATTGACTGAGTAGTGTTGGACACTGCTCATAGGCTTGTGTTATGAGGGAGTGGGGTTATCAAATGGATTCTTTAACATTGTTATACCTCTAGTTGGTCATTATAATACTTGGTGTCACTACTCGTTGGGTGATGGAGGTGTGCTTGCTATAGCATTGATTAGGGTATAAATGCCCGGGTAGAACTCCCCCTAAGACGAGAGTTGACAAAAGTCTCAAGCTAGGATGGGTTCCAATGGAATTTTCGTTGTTGTGTGGTTTAGAGCTATGTGGTGTCTCAGGGCATAGTCTTGATAGGATTAAGGTGATACTATGACATGTGAGGGGCATAGTACCCCGTAGGAATCTTACGGAGTGGAGTTTGAGTTAGGAGAACTCCGAGTATAGCGGAAAAGGGGTCGCCATGGTGGGATCTAGTCCCCTTGGCATGGAAAAATTGTTTTTGTTCGTTAGTTGAGCTTCTTTTGCTCTGGGGTTTCGAGGAGGCCCCGAATTTCTTGGTCACTCAGAGAGGGGTAATCTAGTTAGCCGTGTGTAGCTCGAAGGAAGGAATTACTTAATAGAGCGGGAGTGAGTTAAATTTTTGATTGAGTTGGGTACACCAAGGGATTTGGAAGTTTCAGTGGTTTGCATAAGGTTATATTTACGCTGTCATGATAAAGCGTTAAGGTTCAGAGGGCGGGCTCTTTCTTCTCTTCCCACCTTAGAGATCATTCGGGGATGAATGATGGGTAAATTAGTATCTGTTGTGATGACCTATTGAGTCGTTATTAAAAGGCACCTTGTATTGGGTGAGTTATTCGTGCGAAGAAATGGGTTAGAAAACTTCTGGGTTGAGGAGTTGGAAATCTCAGGCTAGGCTAGTCTCGGATAAATTTTGAGCAAGGTAAGGTCTAGGGAAATCTGAGTGTAGATTGGGTGTTATATATTTGGTCGAGCTAGTTTATCCGTTAGCCAAGACTTTAAGGAGTTCGGGGGACTTTTTGAAAAAAAAATCGGGTGAGTAGAACTTTCGATATCAAAGTTGACGTGAAAGGGTTGGTACGAAACGTCAGAATTTTGAAGTGTGTTGTAAAATAGGCACTTTTGAGGGACTTTACGACTTTTTGTCCCATCTCAACCGCCATAGCGATTGACACACCACTGTAGCGACCTCTGGTATAGCAGAGAAATTACTGCTATAGTGGAAGTCAATGCCGGTTAGCACCACTATAGTGGTAGGTTTCGCTATGGCGGTATCGATATAGCAGAGCGTGGATCGCTAAAGTGGAGCGACGGGATCAGAAAACTAAAAAATGAGTTTTATAATTTCATTCTCTCCCATTCAGTCCCAAAATAGATGAGGGTTACTCCAAGAACCCTCCTAGGCTGCTCCAAAACTTGAGAGCCATGGGGATGGGAGATTCCAGCTAAAAGAATGCGAAACCATAGATTTCGGGTCTGTCATACGGCAGAAAATGCCTTCACAGAGCCAGAAATTCTCACGCAGCTACTTGACGTCCAAGTAGGCTAGGTTTTTCGTTGAGTAGACTTTTGACCTGTTTTCATTTCATACTGTTATGCAGGTTGACGGGAGAATTCATATTATAGGCCTTTGGGCATGGAGTCTGAAGGATTGTTATATTGGTCTGGCTATTGATTGAATAGGGAATGATAGGGTATTCAGGTGTATTTTTATACTTGTTAGATTGTGTGTAATGCTAGACTCCTGGAAACTAAATGGTTGGGTAGGTTCGAGGAATTGGTAAGGTTCGTGGGATGAAGGACTTACTAAGTTGTAGTGGGTTCCCGAGAATATTTAAATAAGGTAAATGAGATGAACAGGCAGGGTCCGAAGTCCGTATTGCCAGGAGTGAAAACCCTATAACGCGCTTACTTTTCAGGAAAGGAAACCGGATTCGATGAAAACAACTATATGTGTTTAAAATGATGAGCCGAGGATTAGTCTTTGGGCGGGTCTAATCATACATTATTGATTATATTTGTTGATGGTCCCATGAGTGGACTGGGTTTAATTGTTGAAACCATGATTATTGCATTTTGGCCTGTGAGAGGCCGGGTAGTTGAACTTAAGTGTGGGATTGGTTTTAGTGTAGACAGGGATGACATGTTGAACACTTTGGTAATGGTTTTTGATTCTAATATGCATTATGTTTAACGTACTGTTTTGTAGTAGTGTATGAGTTGCATGTTAGGGAATGAATTGTGAATGTCTAGTTGTCCGGTAATCAGTCTTGTGAAATGAATTTCTTTGTTTGCTTGTTGGTTTTACAAGTCTGTTTGTTCATTGGTTGTAATTGATTTGGACTTGTTATGACATTTGGTTTGCTCGGGTACCACGCCTGGTACGGGAATTACTAATGGTTGGCTCAGGTACCAAGCTTGGTACGGGTATACAAATGGTTGGCTCGGGTACCACGCCTGGTATAGGTTATTTATTGGTTAGCTCGGGTGCCACGCCTGGTACAAGTTACTATTTGGTTAGATTGGGTACTACGCCTGGTACATGATACTATTTGGTTGGCTCGGGTATCACGCCTGGTACGGGATTGTTTATTATTTTAGTTGTATTTCTTTCGATGGTTCCATGAGTGGACCGAGTTGATTGTTAAATCTGTGATTAATTACATTGGTCCTTGAGAGGATGGGTTGTTACACTTAAATGTGGGGATGGTCCTGGGGTTGACCGGGCATCGCATGTTAACACTTAGGTTATTGTCCTAGGGATCCTTGATTGGTCCGGGTAATGAAAAAGGGTATATGTCAGGTTTGTTATTGTTGTTGAACATGTCCCTTGTGGTTGACAAGTCCAAAGGTAGACTGAGAGTCTGGAGTTATACTACTGACTTTATTATATTACCGCTTTACTTACTGCGGGTGTACTATTTGTGCTTTATATATTGGGTTCCTGAGAGGGCCAAGATGTATTATTATTTTGAGTATAATTGGTCCTTGGAGGGCCGGGTTAGTGTGCTTAAGTGACAAGGTAGTTCTTCTGTGAACCAGGGTCGCATGTTATTTTCCTAGGGATCCCTGTTGGGTCTGGGTTACGTAAAAAGGATATATGTTTGTTGTCACTGAGGATTGTCAATGTTGGTTATACTTGTTGCATATGTTTGATAGGCTAAGGGAGAGACTTGTGGTTTGGTTATAGCATTGGATGTTGTCACTTGCCGAGTATGGCCCTGAGGGTCATTGGAATGGTTTTGTACTAGTAGATGGTGGTACGACGGGAATAGTCTACGTCACTAAGTAATGGGGTTTACTCCGGGTTGTTGAGTCATAGTGGTTGACTACGGTAAGGGGATGGTAGTCCGAGTATGGACATAGATGTCAGGTATTGACAAGTGTGACTTGGAAGTTTAGGTGTCAAGGTGACTTGAGAAGTCTAGGTGACAAGGTGACTTGGGAAGTCTAAGGGATAGATAGTCTTGGGTTGACATTGGGTTTTGGTAAGGTAAATGTTGAAGGGTTGAGTATTTTTATTAATTGTGCATTCTCTTAATTTCTTATATGATGGTATGAGTGGATTCGGGTCGACCGATGATGCCTACCAATACGTGTGTTTGTACTGATTCTACTCTTGCTATACCTTTTTGGGTATAGTCTGATTGCAGGGTTGGTGATGTTTCATAGGTACATGATGATGGGAATCTCCAGCAGCTCCTACTTATTGCTTCTATGGTGGAAGTTGTGTCTTCTTTTATTTTAGTATCACTCTTATAGTAGCTCTTGTACCGGCTTAGACAAGGTTCTAGGAAGGGTTGTTTCCAAATTGTAAAAGGTTTTTTCGCATATCTTATAAACGTTTTCATGTATTAAAAAGGCTTATTTCATGATTTATTTCTTTTTCCACATTACTTGTTGGTTCGGGTGGTATGGGTTTTCCTATCTAGGTGAATTAGAGTAGGTGCCTGCACGATCCGGTAGTTGGGTCATGACAAAGTTTGTGCCAACTTTAGGGGGCCGCCGATATATTTCACTGTTGGATCGAGGTAGATTTTGAAGATTGACAAAGTTGTGGAACACATGCAGGGAACAAGTATCTGCGACTTGTTCCTCTCAAGCAGAATCCAACTAAGATCAGGAGAAGGTGAACGATACGGAGAAGGGAGCAAAATGTGTGGAGAAAACTTGTTTATAAGGAAAGTCCAGCTTGAACAAAGTTTTCTTTCATAAGGAAGAATCCTACTAGGAAAGAAATCAAGAAGATTAACTTGACAAATCCTACAAGGAAGAGGATTCCTAATATGGAAGGAAATCAGCTGAAATAAGGAGAGGACTCTCAGTATAAATACAAAAGAGGTTTCACAATAAACCTCACACATTTCCAAGGAGAGCTACAAGCATAACACAATCAAATTGAGTGAGTTCATATTTGAGAGAGTTCTGAGTAAAGATCCAAGTGCAGCCAATACAAGAAATCAGATTGAAGAACGTGTTCCTTAAAGTCTATGCTTTACAGTTCTTGAGTCAAGTTAATTGTATTATTTTTCCATCGAGTTGTATTCATTCATTCTTAGTGCCAGTGAGTTATAAGCTGGTATAAGAGTCTTCAAGTTGGGATAACTCAAAGACTTTGGCACATAAACCTGGGGAGCTTTGTGTGGTGTTTTATGAATTAGAGTTTATAATTACTTAGGTTACAGAGTTTGTAATCTTGTTTGAGGCTCATTGTTTTAGTGGAATTGGGTTAAATCTTATTAAGGTGTAGGTCGTAGTTTTTACCCTTTGTGAGCGAGGGGTTTTCCACGTATAACATCGTGTGTTATCTTTACTGCTTTACATTCAAGTATTCGACAAAGGAACAAAGCGCTTAACCTGTTCCTTAGGCAAATTAAAGGGTCAGCATTCTAACAATTGGTATCAGAGCAGGTTATCTTAAGAAGACTCTCATAACTCAAGATAAGATCACTATAAATTTTGTACCTCCTCTTGGACACGGTGAAGGACAACACATCAATAGACTACCTCTTTTCAATGGTCAATACTACTCGTGGTGGAAGGCAAGAATGTAAGACTTTCTTCAGGCAGAGGATTATGAGCTATGGACCAGAGTTACTGATGGTCCTAAAATCCTCATGATCAAGGATGACAAAGACAAGGATGTTCCCAAATCAAAGGAGGAATACACTGAGACTGACTACAAGATGCTAGGAAAAAATGCCAAAGCCAAGTGCATTCTTGTATGTGGACTTGGACCGGATAAGTTCAATCAAATTTTAAGTTGTACCACTGCTAAACAGATTTAGGATACGCTTGCCAATGCTCATGAAGGAACTACTCAAGTGAGGAAATTCAGAATTACTAAACTGTCCACTGAGTATGAAACCTTTAAAATGAAGAATGGTGAAACTCTATAAGAGATGATCACTAGATTCACCACTATGGTGAATGAACTGGTATCCTTGGGTAAAGTATTCACCACCGAGGAACATGTTGACAAGGTACTAAGGACCCTTCCTAAACCTTGGAAAATCAAGGTCACTGCAATCAGAGAATCTAAAGATTTGACAAACATGTCCTTGGATGAACTGGTAGGTAATCTAAAGACCTATGAAGAAAATATTGAAAACAAGAAAAAAGGTGAAGGAAACAAGGATAAATCTCTTGCTCTTAAGGCAACTGAAAGTGATGAATCTGAACTAGATGATGAAGATATTGCCTTTATAAGCAGGAACTTCAAAAAGTTCTTCAAGAAAGGAGGGAAGACTGAGAAGAGAAAATCATCACCAAACAGAGAGAAAAATATAGAGAAAGGACAAAATGGTGGATGTTTCAAGTGTATAAAAACTGACCATCAAGTCAAAGATTGTCCTATGTGGGAAATTGAATGGAGAAAAGAAAGGGCTGAAAAGGAAAGAAAAAGGCAAGCCAATAAAAAGAAGAAGAAGGAAGCTGGAAAGGCCATGTATGCTGCTTGGGGACCAGGTTCAGACTACTCAAAAGATGAGGACACAGAAGATATTGCTCTGATGGCCATAGAGGACATAAAATCAAACTCTGAATCAGACACTGAAGAAAATGAGGTAAATCTTCTTGATCTCAAAGACAAGATGAAACTCTTTTCTAAGAAAAAATTATCCTCCCTAATGATGACCTTTTGTTGACAACTTTCAAGAATTGAGTGAAACAGAGACCAGTTGCTGGCCTCCCTGATCAGTTTAAAATTTGAGTACATTGACCTTGAAAAGATCAACCTTGGTCTAGAAAGGAAAAATGAATCTCTCAAGGAACAAGTCCAGCAACTTGAAACTGCAATTATCTCCCTCAAGTCTAAAATTTTAAAATTAACGGTCACTCAACAGGGGAAAGGGATCAATAGTGATGACCAAACCAAGTGTGAACAGGAGCTCAAAAGGTTCAAAGATGAATTATACTTAGAAAGGGAAAATTCTAGAAGAATTAATCTTGAATTATCTAGAACCAAATATGAGTTTGAAAGAGCAAATTAATGGACTCAATCCTCAATGATTGTTACTCATATGGGTAATAAAACATACAACACTAAAACTGGAATAGGTTTTGATAAAGAATTTTCTGAAGGAACCTCTAATCTCTTTACACACTGCGGTAAGGTCGGTCGCCTAAGGGAAGCTTGTCCAAATGCTAAAGCTCAACAGGATAAAAACTTTAAAGCTGCTTCCAAAGGCAAAAATAGGCTTGTTAACATAAATGTTCATCCCCTAAGGAATAAGTCTGCACACAAGAAACAGCCTATCAAAGGTTTGCCAAAATGGACCAATAAAGATCTAATTCACCCTTTTAATCAAAGGAAAAGACCCAAGCTAGTCTGGGTTCCTAAAACTAACCTTTAATCTCTTTTGTAGGAAAGAGTGAGAGAAAGAAAGCAATATTGGTACATGGACAGTGCTTGCTCAAGACACATGACATGAGACAAGGAAAAATTCCTCTCACTAGCATAAGGGAGAGGAGGGAATGTGGCCTTTGAAGGAGGAAAGAAAGGTAAGATCAAAAGAGTTGGCAGAATAGGTAAGTCTGAAGAGCACTCAATTGAGAAGGTATACCATGTTGAAGGATTGAACCATAATCTACTCAGCATATCACAACTCTGTGATAAAGGAAATAAGGTAACCTTCTATTCTACAGGTGTAGAAGTGATAGACCTAAAGACAGGGGAAACTGTCTTGATTGGACAAAGATACAAGCATGTTTACACTACTGATATCTCAAAGGTCCCTGCTGAGGATCTTGTTTATCTCAGTGTAATGGAAAAAGATCCCCTACTATGGCATAAGAGACTGGGGCATGCTAGTCATGTTCAATTGAACAAACTAATCTCCAAGGACTTGGTAATAGGTCTCCCTAAAACCAAGTTCAAGAAAGATAAAGTATGTGCTGCATGTGCTCAAGGTAAGCAGGTAAAATCTTTCTTTAAATCCAAACAGGTTATAAGTTTGACCAGATCCTTGGAACTGGTCCACGTGGATTTGTGTGTCCCCATAAGAGTAAGAAATGAAGGTGGCAAAAAGTATGTGTTTGTACTAGTTGATGACTATACAAGGTACTCTTGAACAATTTTTCTTTCTTTTAAAGAAGATGCATTTGAGGCATTCTGCACTTTAGCAAGAAAGTTGAAGAAGAAACTTGACAAACAACTAACTACAATCAGATCAGACTATGGAACTGAATTTGAAAATGCTAAATTTCTTGATTATTGTTCCACCAATAGTATTGATCACAACTTCTCTTCCCCTAGAACTCCTCAACAAAATGGGGTAGTGGAAAGAAAGAATAAAACTCTGCAAGAAATGGCTAGAACTATGATGATTTCTAGTAATGTATCCAACCAATTTTGGGCTGAAGCTATCAAAACTGCTTTCTATATAATAAATAGATGCATGTCTAGACCTCTTATGGATAAAACTCTCTATGAGTTACTCAAAGGCAGAAAACCTAACATCTCTCATCTGAAAGCTTTTGGATGCAAATGCTTCATCCACAATAATGGGAAGAATTTGTTAGGAAAATTTGATGCCAGAAGTGATGAGGGAATTTTTCTAGGTTATTCTTCACATAGTAAAGCTTATAGGGTGCTAAATAAAAGAACTATGTGTGTAGAGGAAAATGTGCATATTGTATTTGATGAAAGCAATGTTATGACTAACCAAAGTGTGTAGGAAATTGATGAACTGTCAAGGACATCTGAACCAGTTATGCAGGAACAGGTTATAGGAACAGGTTCAACTGATACTGAAACTGATAGAAACAACAAAGGTGATGAAGTACCTACAACTGACCACAATGATGAAACCATGAGTCAGCAGGATGAAGATGAGAATCAAGCAGAGGAAGCACAAGAACTAGTATTCAAGGGGTACAAGTATCAAGGCTCATATCCAATAGACAACATTCTCACTGATCTAAACACTGGCATAACAACCAGATCAGGAATGAAGAATCTATGTGCCTTTGAATCTTTCTTGTCCATGATAGAGCCCAAGAAAATCAGTGAAGCCTTGCAAGATGCAGACTGGATCATTGTAATGGAAAAAGAGCTCAATCAGTTTAAAAAGAACAAAGTATGGCACTTGGAACCAAAACCAAAGAATAGAACCATCATAGGTACCAAGTAGGTGTTCAGGAACAAGTTGGATGAAGATGGAACAGTTACAAGGAACAAGGCCAGATTTGTGGTCCAGGGGTACAATCAGGAAGAAGAAATAGACTATGATGAGACCTTTGCACCAGTAGCCAGACTGGAGGCAATCAGACTCCTCGTTGCCTTTGCAGCCTATATGGAATTCACACTCTACCATATGGATATGAAAAGTGCCTTCCTGAATGGGTTATTGAAGGAAGAAGTGTTTTTCAAACAACCTCCAGACTTTGAAGACTCTGACTATCCTGACCATGTTTACAAGCTTGATAAAGCTCTTTATGGGCTCAAACAAGCTCCTTGAGTATGGTATGAAAGGTTGTCAAAATTCCTTCTAAGCCTTATGTCACGCCCCATTTTTTTCTCGCAAAAAGCAGGATTCGACGTGACAACTCTCTTTTAGGAAAAGAGAGTGAAGAGTCGCCACCTAACGAATTTAAGGCGTGTTAGGGCACCATTCTAACTAATTACAATTAAATTTTATTTTAAGTCTACGCAACCAGAAATCGGGTAAGGGTTCAAGTTACCTCGAAAGGAAGGTGTTAAGCACCTTTCGAGGTCCACAAATGTGGGTCCCTGCCGGATTCGTTATTTATGTGGGGAATTATGTGATAAACAAAGGTCGGTTAATAAATTAAAGTAAAAATCTTATTTTTAAAAGAAATAGATAAGTTAGGCTCTAAATTAAATTATTAATAAATCTAAGTAAGAAAGAAATAGGCGTGAATCACAATTAAAATACATGAACAAGTAAATAAGAAGAGATAAGCGAGAGAACAGAATTTACACAATGATATAAAGAAGATAACTTAATTACTAAGTGACTTAGTTAACTACCCCAAACAGATGGAAAGAAACAAACTTAGGTTAATTCTAACCTATTCGGATCAGCGCCCGGCTTATTATCGAAGACAATTCCAAAGACATTGTCATATTCTGCTCGGGTCGATTTACATCATATCCGTCTATCTACCCGCCTAAGTTGGTTATTAAGATTATTATTAGCCTAAAGCGCGTACTAAAGAAATGGAAAAGTCTAACGTACCTTAGTATGCCTACCCGTCCCGACTTAATATCCAAGAGGCATTGGACTACTATTCTAATATGGGTCTAGACAAATAAAACCTAAGGCTACTAATTAGACTCGAGTTAACGTCATACAAAAGACATACAAGGACTTTTAAGTAAGTAGCACATAGTGTCTCATGTAAGCCTCCAAATTAATTAAAAGGATACCTAAGTGATTAACATGCTTAAAAAAAAATATCAGTTTCACTAAACCTATGAACATGATTTCTAATAATACATATATGCAGAAAATTTATTATTTGAGACCTATGAGCAGAATCTCTAATTATTTAACATGCTGAAAATAAATCTAACCTTACAAACATGATAATTGGTTATTTAACATACTGAAACTGTTTTAAAGCTATAGACATGATGGCTAATTAAATTATATGCTGAAGCTAGAGTAAACTTATAGGCAAGGTTTGTAATTTAACATGTTAAATCCTACATGCATGATTTCCAATTTGATATGCGAAAACTGCTGTAGCATGTTGAAATTGATAGCCAAATGATTTAAAATGCTAAAACAGGTTTTAACCTATAGGCATGATTTCTAAACTAATTAATTTGTTGTAACAGGTTTAAACCCTATAGGCATGGTTTCTAATTGAATATGCAGAAACTGAATCAATACTATAAGCATGTTGACTAATTAAATATGCTAAAGTAGGTTTAAGCCTATAACCGTGATATTAGTTATCTTATATGCTAAAAAACTAATTTAATTCTATAAGCAGGATTTCTAATTTACAGCTGAAACAGATATTGATCATGTAAGCATGGCTCCTAATTTAATACAAAGAAAAACTGAAACTGATTTAAATACTATATGCATGATAGCTAATTGTCATTTAATTAATAGGCAAAAATCACAAATAACTATAAGAAGAATTGGAAGTTATATGAGCATGCAAAATTGTAAACTATTTTTTTAATATGCAAGGCTACTGCGAGCATGCTGAAAATTACAAATATGCTAGAGATTAAATAAATACCTATAGTCATGCTTTCTATGTTTTCAATTAGATCAACACAGGTAGCACGTAGTTTGCCCTTCCCTATAGCAGTCCCCCTAAATTCATTTATTACATCGTCGAAGTTTATACAATAATTATTACAGACCCAGAGGAATGAATATAAAAAGCATAATAAACTCTAAAGGTCTATAGAGATCTCCCAATCCAAGTCAACTCTTCACTGTCCGACCAAACTGTCAGCAAGTAACCTGTCAAACACATGAATATAGGATTCAGAGGATCCTAGTACGACCCATAAAGTCACCCTCGACATGTCAGAGTTCCTGAGAATCTCGCGGATTCTAGGCAGTGGTTATGTCAAGGAATGGGGTATCTTAGGACCTCCGTTTCTCTCCAAATACCACAAAAACAAGATAAAACAAACTGCGAACATGCGAACAGGGAATATCTAGCTTTTTATAAATAACACTAGTTCATGACAAGGCACAAAAGGAGAGAAAAAAAAATCAAGCAAGCAAGAGGCAGAATTTAGGCATAAATTCTATAGGCAGGTTATATGTCGACTCATGGGTTTATACACATATATCAAGGGATTTCACAAATAAATATAGATAAACTAGAGAGTGTATCCTAAACTACAAGGAAACATACATATTAATTGTAATTTACTTCGACAGGAACTAACCAGTTAGCCGCAAACAACAAGAAAAATATTCGAATTCCAACACTTAGCAATCAGTAATTGTCCGCTAATAAGAGAAGTTTTAAATTATGAGAGTAGTAGATGTGTAAAGTCTAAAAGACTCTGAATATAATGAAAAGAGGAGCTGCTTTTATGGTGGAAGTAGAGGACTCGTTTAAAGGAATGCAATAAATTAAAGAGTGAGTCAAGGAAATCTTTACCTTAATTAACTAATAGAATCAATTAGCAAAAGGTTTTAATTTTCCATATCTACCAAATAAGCTGTTTATGACAAGAAATACTGTACATGGTAATTTGGGCAATTAGAATAAAGACTTACCATAATCAACTAAGTACTGGCTAATTTAACAAAATCAAAGAAGGAAAGACAAATTAATTTCGGGTGTCTAGCTTTCCCTAATTATCCATGCTGAAATTATTCACTTCATCCAAGGAAAAAGAAATCAATCATATATATTTGAGGTGTAGATTTACCATAACGAAGAGAGTAATTACAGTTATGTAAGCATAAAGAGGAACCAAATTGACATGCATAATCAATTAGCATATTCAATCAAGTTTGACTTTGCCATGAATAAACAAATCATATAATTTGTCAATACCAAAATCTTTTCCCAAAACCAGGTGATTGAGCTAATCCAGTCGACACATATGGCTCCAGTCAACACATTCCAAAATTTATCCAAGTATTAATTGGAAATAAGAAAGCCAGATCAATCAAAGGATGATGACATGCTGTTTGATCAATTACACATCACAATCTTACCAAGATTAACCAAATGTCATGCTGTCCATAATTGGAATTTGAAAGGAAAAGATGCAGACAAGTCAATTTGCTTTAAAAGATAGACAAATAGTCATGGTTGTTCTAAACATGAAAAGGAGGGGAAATATAGATCATGCTTGGACTGAATCGCTTTCTTCATAAAGTAATCAAGTGATCAAATCAGTCTTAAATTCCACAGTCAATCAAAGAGGGTACACAACAAGCATAAATTAACCAGACATGAATACAAGATGCATTCTCCGTCCAATCAAACAGTCCTACAAACATTCTTAGGCGTCGATTTCACAAGCAAAGCAAGCACATGTTGAATTTTCAGAAATCAATTAAAGGTAAAGGTTTGTAAAGCTGGGGTTTCCCCCATATCACAGTTCAAAGGCGTAATAACATGAAATCACAGAGTTTAAGCACCAATTCACCAGCTAAAATTTAATAATTTCACCTCTAATAATCTGATAAGAGCAAGAAAGAGAAATTGAAAGTGATCAAACCCGAAATAGATTCGTGATAATCCGGCGTGAAGTAAACCTTAACAGAAACCAAGATGAGGGGGTTGACTGTGACGGCCAATCGATCAACCAAAACTTGACTTGTGAAAAATAATACTGAGCCAAGCATAGCGTTCCCTTCGTCAATCTTTTCCGGTATTTGCCAAACACGACAATACCTTGGGGGTTTGCTGGACGGAGATCCGTCAGAGCAGCGGTGGCTGGTTATCTGGGTGGTTCCGCTGATGGGTTTTTTGGTGGTTGTCGTCGACGACGGGAAGAACGGCGGAAGGGAGATGAGGACGAGAGGGGAGAGTTTTGGGGTGGTTG
The DNA here is from genome assembly GCA_003996215.1 of Jaltomata sinuosa. Classification (NCBI taxonomy): domain Eukaryota; kingdom Viridiplantae; phylum Streptophyta; class Magnoliopsida; order Solanales; family Solanaceae; genus Jaltomata; species Jaltomata sinuosa. The sequence goes on from QJPP01003300.1 coordinate 91,556, forward strand.
TTTTTGGATTTGGGTGGCCATTTATCAGATATGGGGGAAAGAGAGAAGAAGGAGCTCGGGGAGATGGGGGTTGAGGCGGCGGTCCGCCAGACTTGGTGGAGAAACAGAGGGAGAGAGAAGTATGGGAGGGGAGGTGGCGCCGGCTGGTGGAAGCAGCAGCGATTTAGTCGGGGCGGTGTTGTTGGTGGCCGCTTCATCGGCGATGGTGGAGCGGCGGCAGCGATGGAGAAGAGGAGAAGAGAGAAGGGAGAGGCGGCGGTCTGTGAAGGGTCGAAGTGAGAATGGGGTTAGGGTTGGGGGTTGCTTAAAAGGAAAGAGAAAAGGGGTTTGATCTCGGCCGTTGATCGTATTAGATCAACGACTGAGATTGAATTAGACTTGGGATTTAAAATTGGGCCAAATTAGCTCAATCTAGGCTAAAATTGAAATAAATTGGGTAGGAAGGGGCTAGGATTTAAATAATTTGAGATTGAAAATTGAATTCGGATGGCTATTTAATAAATGAACTACTACGTATATAAAATTTAGTAGATAAAATAATAATTAACGATAATTATCAAAAGATAAATTATTTTAAAAAAGAATAAATTACGTATATATATATTGTACGTAAAATAAATGACATGTAATATCATATGAAATTTATGGAAAAATAGTAATAATATGAAATAAATTATATATTTAAAAATTGTATACGAATTTAAAAGTATCACGATTACGATAAAAACGCGATTTACTTAGTAAATAAAAGCAACATGCGAGGAAAATTAAGCTTTAAAAATAAGAATAACTAGTAAAATAACAGCCCAAGAAAGGCTTTAGGGAGGTCAAAATTGGGTGTCAACAACTGCCCCTTCCTTGCTCGGGAATGAAGGATGAATTATCGGGCAAGGAACGTTGACTTAGTAGCCAATTTTGTCCGATCGAAGGCATAGTTCTTCGAAATCGGAGAAACAAGGGGAGAATTATAAAAAAGTTGCAGCCGAGACTTCGTTTTTAAATCGCCTAAATATCCCTGGTCTTATGGGAATCAGGCCGTGTATAGTTCTAGATTCAGAAATGAACAAGGTTTCTAAAGAAAAAATGCACACAAAAATCTGAACGAAGATGTAGTTGGCACGAGTCGATGAGATTTAAACGGTTAGCTGAGAATAGGACACGAGCAACGGTCTAGTGTTGGTGATATACGGATAAGAAAGGTTGTGCTTTGGAAGCGAAGACGATGGTTAATCTCGTTTCTTGGCTTGTTCAACTTTCGGTGCCTGCAATTTCTATTATAACTAGATAAAATATTAATATTTAAATAATAAATAAAGTAAAACAAGATGCAGGTTCCCTTTAGGACTATGGAAAGTTGCTTAAGACGGTAAAAATGATGTCTTTAGCGATGATATCTCAGGGTCATGATACGTAAAATTTAATCATCGGGCCATGAAATGATGTCCGCGGGCCATGAAAATGATGCCTTTAGACGATGACGCCTTTGGAGCATGATAAGCAGAAAGTGAATCCTTAGGCCATGAAATGATATCCGCAGGCCATGAAAATGATGCCTTTAGACTATGGCGCCTTCGGAGCATGATAAGCAGAAATTCAAGAAAGCGTATCTGTTTCGAGTGGCATGGCATGACGTTTGGTAGCTTCTGAATAATTTGTTCCATGGTAGCTTGTTGTGATTCAATACGGTCTCGGGCTCAATGCAATCTTGGGCACAATGCAATTCTCGGGCCAAATGCAATCTTGGGCTCAATCAAAATTCTCGGGCTTGATGTAATTTTCGGGCAAAATGCGATCTCGATCTCAGATGCATTTCTCGGGCGCAGTGCAATTCTCGGGCTCAATGCAATTCATAATTTTTGAGCACAATGCAATCTCGGACATAATGCAATCTCGGGCCAAATGCAATCTCGGGCTCAAATGCATTTTTCGGGTAAATATAATTCTCGAGCCAAATGTAGTTCTCAGGCTTGACGCAAGCTCGGGCCAAATGCAATTCTCGGGCCAAATATAATTCTCGGGCCAAATGCAGTCTCGGGGCAAATATAATTCTCGGGCCAAATATAATTCTCAGGCCAAAATGCAATTCTCGGGCCAAATGCAGTATCGGGCAAAATATAATTCTCGGGCCAAATATAATTCTCGGGCCAAATGCGATCTCGGGCCAAAGTCATCTCGGGCATAATGCAATCTCGGGCCAAATGCAATTCTCGGGCCAAATGCAATTCTCGGGCCAAATGCAATTCTCGGGCTCAAATGCAACCCCGGGCCAAATTCATCTCGGGCATAATATAATTCTCGGGCCAAATGCAATCTCGGGCCAAAATGTAGTCTCGGGCCAAATATAATTCTCGGGCCAAGTGCAATCTCGAGCCAAAATGCAGTCTCGGGCCAAATATAATTCTCGGGCCAAGTGCAATCTCGAGCATAATGCAATCTCGGGCCAAATGCAGTCTCGGGCCAAATATAATTCTCGGGCCAAATGCAATTTCGAGCCAAAGTCATCTCGGGCATAATGCAATCTCGGGCCAAATGCAATTCTCGAGCCAAATATAATTCTCGGGCCAAATGCAATTTCGAGCCAAATTCATCTCGGGCATAATGCAATCTCGGGCCAAATGCAATTTCGAGCCAAAGTCATCTCGGGCATAATGCAATCTCGGGCCAAATGCAATTCTCGAGCCAAATGCAATTCTTCTTTGAGAAGATAGAGTAGCTTGGCTTTCTTGCCATATTTTGATGACGGTGTTTGTCTTGATGCTGCTGAGACAATTCTCGGATTTGTACTTGCTAGTTCTGCGTTCAAAGAAAAATTGTTAATTTGTAAAAAGGGGAGGTTGATTTGTGCATATGCTCTTGGGTGCATCTGTCCTCCTTGTTATGTGTCTGCGGGCTGTCGCACTCTCTTCGGGCACTCGCTCGAGCAAATAAATAAATCGTATTTTGAAATAACTTGCTTTGAAAAGGGAAGGGAAATGTTAAAAAATAATAATATTGTTGAATCATAAACCGTGGCATGTTTTGAGACATCGCAACATCTGATCATCTTTGCATTTGGAGTGCAGCTCCGATGAAATTTTTGAGGGCCCTCAAAAATTTCTGCCCCAGTGTAGAACTTGTCTTTCGGCTAGGAAATTTTGTAGAATGAGCGGTCGCTTGTTGTGAATTTTGAGGTTCCCTCAAAATTCTCCCCCAGTCTTACGATTCATGGTAATACATTTCAGATGGAATTTTTGAGATACTCTCAAAATTTCTGCCCCAGTTATAATGCTTGACAAAGGGAAATGAGAGGTTTTATTATGATAAGACCGAACTCCATAGGAGCGCCTACGTATCCCTCTTAAACGGGAATCAGGTCGAACGTAGTTCCAATTACAAGGTAAGGAAGCATAACAGAAATAACTTTCTCTTAACTTCTCAGATGAAGTATCTTTTGACAGCGTCGGAATTGATAGGTTTGGGCCACACTTCACCATCCATTTCTGCTAGTATGAGTGCTCCTCCTGTCAGAACCCGATGGACCATGTAAGGACCTTGCCAATTTGGTGCAAATTTTCCTTTTGCCTCGTCTTGGTTTGGAAAGATCCGTTTTAGGACAAGTTGCCCCGGTGTAAAATGCCTTGGTCTGACCTTCTTGTTGAAAGCTTTGGCCATTCTATTCTGATAGAGTTGACCATGACAAATTGCATTTATTCTCCTCCCATCAATGAGTGCCAGTTGTTCCATTCTACCTCGCACCCATTCAGCATCACTTAGTTCTGCTTCCTGAATGATCCTTAGAGAAGGTATCTCCACTTCAGCAGGTATCACAACTTCAGTACCATAAACCAGAAGATAGGGAGTGGCCCCTGTAGAAGTCCTCAGCGTAGTACGATATCCCAACAGTGCGAAGGGTAGCTTCTCGTGCCAGTGTCTGTAATTGTCAATCATCTTACGCAGTATCCTCTTGATGTTTTTGTTCGCAGCCTCAACTGCTCCATTCATCTGTGGCCTATAGGCTGTAGAGTTTCGATGGTTGATCTTGAACTGCTCACACGTTGCTTTCATCAGATCACTGTTGAGATTGGTGCCATTATCTGTAACAATTGACTCAGGAACTCCAAATCGACAGATAATATGATCTCGGACAAAATCAGCTACAACCTTCTTTGTGACAGACTTATGTGAGGTAGCCTCGACCCATTTGGTGAAATAATCAATAGCAACAAGAATGAATCTATGTCCGTTGGATGCGGCAGGTTCGATAGGACCAATAACGTCCATACCCCAAGCTGCGAATGGCCAAGGAGAGCTGGTGACATGGAGTTCGTTGGGAGGAACTCGAATCATGTCGGCATGCGTTTGGCATTGATGACACTTTTGCACATAACGAATGCAATCCGTCTCCATAGTCAACCAAAAGTACCCGGATCTCAGTATTTTCTTGGCCAAGGTAAATCCGTTCATGTGAGGGCCACAAGTTCCACCGTGGACTTCTTCAATCAAACTAGAAGCTTCTTTAGCATCAACACACCTCAGCAGTCCTAAATCAGGTGTCCTCTTGTACAATATTTCTCCGCTTAAGAAGAATTGGTTAGCTAACCTCCGAATAGTGCGCTTTTGAATACTTGTGGCATTCTCCGGATAATCTCCATTTTTTAAGTATCCCTGGATATCAACATACCATGGCTTGCCATCTAACTCCTCTTCGACATGGAAACAATATGCAGGCTGCTCGTGAGTATGAATAGGGATGGGATCAATATAATTCTTGTCCGGATGCTGTATCATAGAAGACAAAGTGGCCAAAGCATCGGCGAATTCATTCTGGGTTCGCGGAACATGTTTGAATTCTATCTTGACAAACCTCTTGCGCAATTTTTGTATGCAATCTATGTATGGCAGGAGTTTCCTGTTCTTGGCAGCCCATTCCCCTTGTACTTGATGAATCAACAGGTCTGAGTCCCCAATTACCAATACCTCTTGGACATTCAGGTCAATGGCTAGCCGAAGCCCTAAGATGCAAGCTTCGTATTCAGCCATATTATTGGTGCAAGGAAACCTAAGTTTGGCTGATACCGGATAATGCTGGCCAGTTTCTGAGATCAAAATAGCTCCAATACCTACCCCTTTGAAGTTCGCAGCTCCATCAAAGAATATCCTCCACCCATTGTATATTTCGGATATGTCCTCCCCCACAAATGCCACTTCCTCATCAGGAAAATAAGTTTTCAAGGGTTCGTATCCATCATCTACGGGGTTTTCGGCCAGGTGATCTGCCAACGCCTGTTCTTTCATGGCCCTCTGAGTGACATAAACTATGTCAAACTCACTCAACAAAATCTGCCATTTAGCCAGCTTCCCGGTAGGCATAGGCTTCTGGAAGATGTACTTTAGTGGATCCATTCTCGAGATCAAGTAGGTAGTGTATGCTGAGAGGTAATGTCTCAACTTCTGGGCTGCCCAAGTTAATGCACAACACGTACGTTCTAGCAAAGAGTAACAAGCCTCATATGATGTGAACTTCTTACTCATGTAATAGATTGTCTGCTCTTTCCTCCCTGTTTCATCATGCTATCCCAGGATACAACCGAAAGCATTATCCATCACAGATAAATATAACAGTAGTGGCCTACCTGGCTCAGGAGGGACCAATATAGGAGGATTAGATAGGTAATCCTTAATTTTGTCAAACGCTTGCTGACACTCTGACGTCCATTTTGTGGCAGCATCCTTTTTCAATAACTTGAAAATCGGTTCACAGATGACAGTGGATTGGGCTATGAAGCGACTGATGTAGTTGAGGCGGCCCAAGAAACTCATTACCTCTTTCTTATTTTTTGGTGGCGGAAGCTCTTTGATGGCTTTGATTTTGGTTGGGTCCAACTCTATTCCGCGAAGACTGACGATAAAACCCAATATTTTTCCAGCAGGAACTCCGAAGGCACACTTTGCCGGGTTCAGCTTCAGATTGTACTTCCAAAGCCTATTAAAGAACCTTTCGAGATCGTCCAAATGACTCGAACCCTTCTTAGATTTGATGATAACATCATCCACATAAACCTCAATTTCCTTGTGGATCATGTCATGAAAAATGGTGGTCATGGCCCTCATGTATGTAGCTCCAGCATTTTTCAACCCGAAAGGCATAAACTTGTAACAATAAACCCCCTAGGGTATAATGAAAGCGGTTTTCTCAGCATCCTCTTCATGCATCTTAATCTGATGATAACCGGCAAAGCAATCCACGAATGATTGTGTTTCATGCTTGGCACAGTTATCGATCAAGATGTGTATATTAGGGAGTGGAAAATTGTCCTTAGGGCTGGCTCTGTTAAGATCCCTGTAGTCAACGCAGACTCTGACCTTACCATCCTTCTTGGGAACAGGTACGATATTAGCTAGCCAAGTTGGATATTCAGTTACTCGAATAATTCCAGTCTCAACTTGCTTTGCCACCTCTTCTTTAATCTTCAAGCTTAGATCAGGTTTATACTTTCTGAGTTTCTGTTTGACAGGAGGACAGGAGGGATCAGTGGGCAGTCTGTGGGATACAATCGAAGTGTTCAATCCTGTCATGTCTGCATAGGACCAAGCAAAGACGTCTTTGTGTTTTTTCAAAACCCGAGCGTAGCCTTTTTTCTCATTTTCAGATAGGTAAACACTGACGTATGTTTCATTAGCCACTTTCGAGTCCCCTAAGTTCGCTTCCTCTGTATCCACTAGGTTTGCTTTAGGTTTGTGTTCAAACTCTTCAACCTTCTTAACGAGTTCTTCCGGTACTTCAGCTTCTTCTACCTCTTCTAGTTCACTTATATTATGTTGCACGGTCTCATTACATGTCACAGTCTTAGATTCAACGTTTTTAGAAGTAATTTTGCTGAAAAAGAAAGTAAGAAAAGAAAACATAAATAAAGGATATTAATATACTGAAGAAAAACCTTTTATTAAAGAAAGCTGAGTGCCTTCAACATAGTAAATAGCAAGAAAGTGAACTCAAAATCGAGCCTATTTATTGAAAACGATAAAATAAAATCTTTTTCATCTACCTAAGTGCTCGGCGGGCCCTAGAAGGAGTGGCAGTCCAGTTGCTGAGGGTGGCTTTGGGCTGATTGTTCTGTTTAGGAACTCCCCCTCTCCCCTCATCGATGATGACATTGCAGTTCTCTTCTGTCAGAAATAGACCTCTTAAGCTCTCTAGCACATCATCTTCACCATCATCAAGAAATCCCGCAGAGACAAAAGTCTGATGCAATGACGGTATCGATCCTAGCGAAGGATAATAGAATCCGCCCACGGGTGACTTCCAATCTTTGTATTCTTGTGCAGTGCCAAGATAACCCAACCCGAATGTGGTCTCCTGTGACTGTATCTGTATCGGTTCCATTATGCCTTGCAAATTTGCCCCCAAGCCGCCATTAGGTATGAACCCTGAGCGAAGCAATATATTCATGATGGTGCTGCTCCACCATGGTCCCTCTCCAACAAATCCCACCATTTCCAGTGTGTGGAACATTTCTCCATCCAGTCTCTCTTTTCCTTCCACCGCGTATATGGAATGCCCCTTTTCACCATGGACCACCACCTCTTGATAGTCCCATTCAAACTTGAGGCATTGATGCAGAGTAGAGAACACCGCTCCTGCCATATGAAGCCATGGGCGACCAAGTAACATATTGTAGGAAGCCGGGATATCCATTACTTGGAACACAATGGAGAATGTGGCAGGTCTCATCAATGCATTGAGGGTAATTTCCCCAATGGTATCTCTTTGAGATCCGTCGAAAGCCTTCACGTTCATCCTCCGAGTCCGAATCTTAGAAGTGTCAACCTCTAGCCTTGTCAGTATGGAGAGGGGGCATATGTTTAGACTAGAGCCTGGATCGATCAATACCTTTCTTATCACCCTATTTTCATACTGCATGGTGATGTGCAAAGCATCATTGTGTGCTCTTCCTTGAAGCGGAAGCTCATCCTCGTGAAAGGATATTTTATGAGCCTCGAATACCTGCCCAACCATATGGGCTACCTCTCCACCGGTGATATTAGCTGGTACATAAGCCTTGCTAAGAACCCTCATTAGAGCCTTCTGATGGAACTCAGAAGTCTGTAAAAGTGACAAAATAGAGATTTGAGCCGAAGTTTTGCTCAGCTGATCTACAACAGAATATTCTTTTGCTTGTACCTTCTTCCAAATGCCATTCTCCTCAACCTCTACAACTGGTTGTTTTCCCTTGCTAGAACTTCCCTGAGCCAGATTTTCAGGCGTGTAGATTCTGCCAGATCGAGTCACACCCTGAGCGGTGTCAGCCTCGGCTACCTTTGCCTTTCCCGAAATACCACGTTCATAATTCCATGGTACTGCATGGGGATCATAAGCAACTGGAGTAGCTCGATATACAGTAAATGCAGATTTAGTAGCAGCCACCTCTACTTCAAACAAAACCTGTTTCTGTGCCGGAGCAGATGTTCGTGACACTATCGCGACATCCCCTTCTTTCTTGATAACCCAAATAGAGCCTTCCAGATCCACTGCCTCTCCAACTTCCAACATGTTGACCTAATAATTTGGGAGCGGATTGTTGGTGACGTTTGGAGCCGGGTCTTTCAACTGAATAACCTTTGTATCAATTAGCCTCTGAATTCGATCCTTCAATGAGCAGCATACTTCAGTAGCATGTGAACCTTTCATCCCTGAATGGTACGCACAGACTTTCTTAGGGTCATACCGTTTGGCCTGAATGTCTACAGGTAAAGCGAGAACGGGAGTGATGAGGCCAGCCACCCTCAATCTTTCATACAACTGGGCAATTGGTTCAGCCAAAGGAGTATACTGCTTGACCGACCTTTTCTCAAAATTAGCTCGGGGTCTGTAATTTGGATTAGGTGGGGGAGATTGGAATTGAGAAGGCTGGGCGCTATAAACGGGGTGAGAGGGAATTTGGTATGGGTATGTAGGCATTTGATAAAGAGGGATAGGGTATGGAGATTGTTGGTATAGTGGAGGGTGGGTTGTAGGCGTTTATGAGTGGTGTTTTGAAATCTTGTGCCATCATCATAGTCCCCACTTCTTTTTTCTTTCGGTTTTCAGAAATTCCGCCAGATTGTAGGGACTTACTGGTAGCCTGTAGAGCCTCCAAATTGATAATGCTACCACTTTTGATGCCTTCCTCTAATCTTTCCCCGACCTGGATGATCTCGGCGAAACTCTTTTCCGTGATGAGCATCATCTTTTCATAGTACTGTGGTTCCTGGGCCCGAATAAAATAATCTTTCATTTGAGCCTCGTCCATTGGAGGTCGGGCTCTGGCCGCTTCAGCTCTCCATCTCAAGGCATATTCCCGAAGCAATTCATTAGGTTTCTTCTTCAGGTTTTGAATGTGAAACCAATTTGGGGCGTTATCCATGTTGAATCCAAATCTTTCTACAAAATCGGAGGCCATGTCTATCCATCTGGACCACTTTCTGGTATCCTGCTCAATGTACCAGGTTAAGGCCTCCCCAGTAAGGCTTCTCATGAACAACTTCATCCGTATTTTCTCATCTCTTCCTACTCCCACCAGCTTATCACAGTACATTCTTAAGTGCACTTTGGGGTCCCCAGTCCCATTGAATAACTCAAATTTGGGAGGTTTGTACCCCTCCGATAATTCAACGTCTGGGTGCATACATAGGTCTTCATAATTCAGACCCTTCACCCCCCTAATTCCCTCTATATGTTGTAGTCTGTTGGTGACCTGCTCCAACTTTTCGACCATGTTCTGTATTAACCGGTCTTTTTCTGAAGGCTCTGGCTCAAGTTGGTGCTGAACAAAAGGAGTAGTTTCCACGTATATGGGGTTAAAGTTATAATTTCCTGGACCGTGGGTAGGGGCTATATTTGGAGTGGTTTGGGAGTTTTGTGAAGCTGAGAGGGTAGGATATTGTGGTGGAGGACATTGGCTAGTCCTTGGAAGAATATAAGTCTGCTGCAAGTCATTTTGTGGTTGCGGTATATTGGGTATGGTTTGGAATTTTGCGGCGGTATTGTCCTCGACCGTCAGGTCACGAGGACTGTTCAAAGTGAAGGACAACTTGGCCAAATTACGAACTTGCGCTAGTTCATCCTGTAAGTTAAGGATTCTTTGCTCCATTCGTAAGATCAGCTCATCACGGTCTCCACCAACACTTTCCGAGACTTCCTTACTCTTACTAGCACTATTGTCACCCATTTTATCTTTTCTTTCACGATTTGGACTCGAAGGAGGAGGAGGAGGAGTCCCTTTCGATCTAGTATGATATCCCAGCATGCACAAATCAACCTTTGGGAAGGGATTAAGAGTAAGACAGAAACCAAGTTAGTAGTAAGATATTTATTCTAAAGATAAACACATTGGTTGCGAAAAAATAAACGTCCTAAATGCAAGGGGCCTCGTTGACCCAGAGGTAGGCCTAAAACGACACATATATGATTCAGGACATTTTAATCCAAGCCAAGATTCAAATATTAGTCAGAGTTTAGAGTCAGATAATAAACGAAGTAAACCATTTATTAAATCAAATTTTGATCTACTATAATTCTTTGCGGAAATGAAAAAACAAGAAAGTAAAGCTAGGGGAAAGCGGGATGACAAGGGAAAATCCTAAATTCAGAAGCCTCCATTGTACTGGTTCAGAGACCTTGGATCAACTTGTGCCCACATTGCAGGAGTGATATCATAATGACGATTCAACAGCTTCCGTGCCCAGGTGGTCTCTTCTATATCTTCAAATCCATAAGGTTGTCCCAATTTGCTAAGCCGCACATCTTCAGCATCCTCCAAAAGCCATACATAGTATTCGGGTGCACAATAGGCCTGCTCGGTGCCCACGCTCACAGTCATCAACCCTTCCCATTGTTGAAGCAATTCTTTGGCCCTAGGGATTTCATATTTTGAGCCAAACTCGAGCTCAGAACCTCCCATGTGGGCTCTTAGAGGTATGACTTGGGTCCGTCCGAACTGGCAGAGCACTCGAACTGGAGCGTAAGGCTGGAGGCCTTTCAACCCAATGAGCTCGATGTAGTAAAGCTCGTTGCTTCTTATGACAGCTGTGTGGGCGGGTAACCATGAATACTTCCACTGAATTTGATATCCTGAATGGGCTTTCATAAAAGCAAACCAATCTTCGGTACCTACAGGAGAATTGAACCTGATCATCCTTTGAGAATGGGTGTCGATCTTGTTTCCCATTCCCGTCAAAACGTCTATCAAATCCGGCCGTTTGTAAAAGTGCTCAACGGCCCATAGCTGCAGCAGAAGGTTACACCCTTCGAAGAACCTCTTACCCCTAAGGCACTTGGACAGTGCCCTAAATACCTTAGCAAGGATCATGGGTACCAAGGTGGTCTCCATATTATCAATACCGCGCCATAAAGATTGAACCACCGAACTAAGGCAAGTATCAATCTTACCATTTTCTCTTGGAAACACTAGAGTGCCTAGCAAGGCTATGGAAAAAGCATTCAGTCGCTTCTTTTCCCATTTTTCAGCAGAACAGGAGAACTCTTTCTGAAAAACCTTATGACCATCCCTGCGACCAAAATTTTCATACAGGAAATCCAAAGAAATCCAGTCAAAGTCCAGACAAGCTAGTTTGAGATTGTTTTTCAATCCGAGATGATGCAGAAACTTTTTCCCAGATTGTTTGCGAGGCAAGATCAACCCTCTATTTTGGTACCGCAACTCAGTGAACCCTCCAATCTCTTCCACGGTCGGTGCTAATTCAAAATCGCTAAACTTGAAAACGACCCTTTCAAGGTCCCAGAATAGCAACAAAGCCTTGATCAAATACCGATCTGGAGCTACATAAATCAAAGAGGTCAGGAAACCCAAGGACCGACGAATCTCTTTACCATGTTCTTTCTTCATATCTTCCACCATCTCCTTAATTTGTGGGGAACACCCACAACCATCCTAGTGTTGGGAAATGCCGGTGTGCCTTCCATTCTACAGCCTGAAAGAGAAACAAAACAAACTTTTCTAAACTTCTTTCATATTAAACTGGCTTGGATTAATTTGTCATGATCACTTAGCACATAATATGATTATTTGTCTTTGGGTTGATGGGAACCCTTTGACAATAAGGAGGCTACTAATTTCGCGGGTTGACTCTTAGGGCCAAACCGCCTATGGCTGATGCATGCATGACTTATATAAAGGGGTAGATACAGACCTATCCTAAGTTTCTGAGATTTGGATAGACACGGACTCAAGGTTTTCCTATGCGAGGAGGCACGTGGTCACACGGTAGCAAAACTATCCGCTCACCCCACGTCTATGCCAACTCTCTAAAATGGGTATTTGAAAGGATTTTGGAGAAGTGCAAAGGCACAACTCACGTGTATAGTGTGTGAAAGTGTGAAGTTCCCAAGTGGGGGAAATATGAGTGGAATGACAGTTATGAAAAGCAGTAACATGTAGCATATAGGAAAAGCAGTAACACGTTGAACAGTTAAGGAAAGCAGTAAAAATAAAATAAAATAATAATAATAAATAAATCAATTAATAGAGAAACCGAAAAGCATATAACGGGTGAGGAGAAATCAAACATAAAATACATATCAACAGAAATAACATGCTAAACATAAAACAGGTAAATTGTTTATGAGAAGAAACAGGAGAAGACAGGAAAGAGAATGAAAACATGAGGAAAGGATAAAAGGGAAAATCATGTTAAACACATTTAAGGACAAAGAAAATTTATAATGAAAATACGAAAAGACACAATGATCATGATAAAATTAAAACATACTAGAATTATTTTAAAAAGATAGAAAAAGGGGGTGGGGGAAGGAAAGGAAGCTCAACATGAAAATCTTTTTACGAATAAAGGATTACCCACACAAAAACACATAATTTTTCAAGGAATACTACATATACGACTAGATATATTATTTGAACACACAAACAAATTAAAACATTCTAAACATGAAAAATACACATATTATTTAAGGAAGCACAAAAGAGAAAGTACTCTTAGCATGGAAGTAACTATTTATGAAAATAAAATATTAAACAGAGAAAAAACATAAACAAAATAATAAGCATGCTAAACATGAAAAAAAACAAAGACAAGGAAAATAATTAATTATGACAAGAAAATAATCAAAAACACAAAGTAACATAAAAATCCCACATAAACACAAAATCCGCAATGGTTAGAACCTAAGTATCCCCAGCAGAGTCGCCATTCTGTCGCGCCCCATTTTTTTCTCGCGAAAAGCGGGATTCGACGTGACAACTCTCTTTTAGGAAAAGAGAGTGAAGAGTCGCCACCTAACGAATTTAAGGCGCGTTAGGGCACCGTTCTAACTAATTACAATTAAATTTTATTTTAAGTCTACACAACCAGAAATCGGGTAAGGGTTCAAGTTACCTCGAAAGGAAGGTGTTAAGCACCTTTCGAGGTCCACAAATATGGGTCCCTGTCGAATTCGTTATTTATGTGGGGAATTATGTGATAAACAAAGGTCGGTTAATAAATTAAAGTAAAAATCTTATTTTTAAAAGAAACAGATAAGTTAGGCTCTAAATTAAATTATTAATAAATCTAAGTAAGAAAGAAATAGTCGTGAATCACAATTAAAATACATGAACAAGTAAATAAGAAGAGATAAGTGAGAGAATATAATTTACACAATGATATAAAGAAGATAACTTAATTACTAAGTGACTTAGTTAACTACCCCAAACAGATGGAAAGAAACAAACTTAGGTTAATTCTAACCTATTCGGATCAGCGCCCGGCTTATTATCGGAGACAATTCCAAAGACATTGTCGTATTCTGCTCGGGTCGATTTCCATCATATCTGTCTATCTACCCGCCTAAGTTGGTTATTAAGATTATTATTAGCCTAAAGCGCGTACTAAAGAAATGAAAAAGTCTAACGTACCTTAGTATGCCTACCCGTCCCGACTTAATATCCAAGAGGCATTGGACTACTATTTGAATATGGGTCTAGACAAATAAAACCTAAGGCTACTAATTAGACTCGAGTTAACGTCATACAAAAGACATACAAGGACTTTTAAGCAAGTAGCACATAGTGTCTCATGTAAGCTTCCAAATTAATTAAAAGGATACCTAAGTGATTAACATGCTTAAAAAAAAATATCACTTTCACTAAACCTATGAACATGATTTCTAATAATACAGATATACAGAAAATTTATTATTTGAGACCTATGAGCAGAATCTCTAATTATTTAACATGCTGAAAATAAATCTAACCTTACAAACATGATAATTGGTTATTTAACATACTGAAACTGTTTTAAAGCTATAGACATGATGGCTAATTAAATTATATGCTGAAGCTAGAGTAAACTTGTAGGCAAGGTTTCTAATTTAACATGTTAAATCCTACATGCATGATTTCCAATTTGATATGCGAAAACTGCTGTAGCATGTTGAAATTGATAGCCAAATGATTTAAAATGCTAAAACAGGTTTTAACCTATAGGCATGATTTCTAAACTAATTAATTTGTTGTAACAGGTTTAAACCCTATAGGCATGGTTTCTAATTTAATATGCAGAAACTGAATCAATACTATAAGCATGTTGACTAATTAAATATGCTAAAGCAGGTTTAAGCCTATAACCGTGATATTAGTTATCTTATATGCTAAAAAAAAACTAATTTAATTCTATAAGCAGGATTTCTAATTTACAGCTGAAACAGATATTGATCATGTAAGCATGGCTCCTAATTTAATACAAAGAAAAACTAAAACTGATTTAAATACTATATGCTTGATAGCTAATTGTCATATTAATTAATAGGCAAAAATCACAAATAACTATAAGAAGAATTGGAAGTTATATGAGCATGCAAAATTGTAAACTATTTTTTTAATATGCAAGACTACTGCGAGCATGCTGAAAATTACAAATATGCTAGAGATTAAATAAATACCTATAGTCATGCTTTCTATGTTTTCAATTAGATAAAAACAGGTAGCACGTAGTTTGCCCCTCCCCATAGCAGTCCCCCTAAATTCATTTATTACATCGTCGGAGTTTATACAATAATTATTACAGACCTAGAGGAATGAATATAAAAAGCATAATAAACTCTAAAGGTCTATAGAGATCTCCCAATCCAAGTCAACTCTTCACTGTCCGACAGCAAGTAACCTGTCAAACACATGAATATAGGATTCAGAGGATCCTAGTACGACCCATAAAGTCACCCTCGACATGTCAGAGTTCCTGAGAATCTCGCGGATTCTAGGCAGTGGTTATGTCAAGGGATGGGGTATCTTAGGACCTCCGTTTCTCTCCAAATACCACAAAAACAAGATAAAACAAACTGCGAACATGCGAACAGGGAATATCTAGCTTTTTATAAATAACACTACTTCATGACAAGGCACAAAAGGAGAGAAAAAAAAAATCAAGCAAGCAAGAGGCAGAATTTAGGCATAAATTCTATAGGCAGGTTGTATGTCGACTCATGGGTTTATACACATATATCAAGGGATTTCACAAATAAATATAGATAAACTAGAGAGTGTATCCTAAACTACAAGGAAACATACATATTAATTGTAATTTACTTCGACAGGAACTAACCAGTTAGCCGCAAACAACAAGAAAAATATTCGAATTCCAACACTTAGCAATCAGTAATTGTCCGCCAATAAGAGAAGTTTTAAATTATGAGTGTAGTAGATGTGTAAAGTCTAAAAGACTCTGAATGTAATGAAAAGAGGAGCTGCTTTTATGGTGGAAGTAGAGGACTCGGTTAAAGGAATGCAATAAATTAAAGAGTGAGTCAAGGAAATCTTTACCTTAATTAACTAATAGAATCAATTAGCAAAAGGTTTTAATTTTCCATATCTACCAAATAAGCTGTTTATAACAAGAAATATTGTACATGGTAATTTGGGCAATTAGAATAAAGACTTACCATAATCAACTAAGTACTGGCTAATTTAACAAAATCAAAGAAGGAAAGACATTAATTTCGGGTGTCTAGCTTTCCCTGATTATCCATGCTGAAATTATTCACTTCATCCAAGGAAAAAGAAATCAATCATATGTATTTGAGGTGTAGATTTACCATAACGAAGAGAGTAATTACAGTTATGTAAGCATAAAGAGGAACCAAATTGACATGCATAATCAATTAGCATATTCAATCAAGTTTGACTTTGCCATGAATAAACAAATCATATAATTTGTCAATACCAAAATCTTTTCCCAAAACCAGGTGATTGAGCCAATCCAGTCGACGCATATGGCTCCAGTCAACACATACCAAAATTTATCCAAGTATTAATTGGAAATAAGAAAGCCAGATCAATCAAAGGATGATGGCATGCTGTTTGATCAATTACACATCACAATCTTACCAAGATTAACCAAATGTCATGCTGTCCATAATTGGAATTTGAAAGTAAAAGATGCAGACAAGTCAATTTTCTTTAAAAGATAGACAAATAGTCATGGTTGTTCTAAACATGCAAAGGAGGGCAAATATAGATCATGCTTGGACTGAATCGCTTTCGTCATAAAGTAATCAAGTGATCAAATCAGTCTTAAATTCCACAGTCAATCAAAGAAGGTACACAACAAGCATAAATTAACCAGACATGAATACAGGATGCATTCTCTGTCCAATCAAACAGTCCTACAAACATTCTTAGGCGTCGATTTCACAAGCAGAGCAAGCACATGTTGAATTTTCAGAAATCAATTAAAGGTAAAGGTTTGTAAAGCTGGGGTTTCCCCCATATCACAGTTCAAAGGCGTAATAACATGAAATCACAGAGTTTAAGCACCAATTCACCAGCTAAACTTTAATAATTTCACCTCTAATAATCTGATAAGAGCAAGAAAGAGAAATTGAAAGTGATCAAACCCGAAATAGATTCGTGATAATCCGGCATGAAGTAAACCTTAACAGAAACCAAGATGAGGGGGTTGACTGTGACGGCCAATCGATCAACCAAAACTTGACTTGTGAAAAATAATACTGAGCCATGCATAGCGTTCCCTTCGTCAATCTCTTCCGGTATTTGCCAAACACGACAATACCTTGGAGGTTTGCTGGACGGAGATCCGTCAGAGCAGCGGTGGCTGGTTATCTGGGTGGTTCCGCCGATGGGTTTTTTGGTGGTTGTCATCGACGACGGGAAGAACGGCGGAAGGTAGATGAGAACGAGAGGGGAGAGTTTTGGGGTGGTTGTTTCTGGATTTGGGTTGCCATTTATCAGATGTGGGGGAAAGAGAGAAGAAGGAGCTCATGGAGATTGGGGTTGAGGCGGCGGTCCGCCAGATTTGGTGGAGAAACAGAGGGAGAGAGAAGTATGGGAGGGGAGGTGGCGCCGGCTGGTGGAAGCAGCAGCGGTTTCGTCGGGGCGGTGTTGTTGGTGGCCGCTTCACCGGCGATGGTGGAGCGGCGGCAGCGATGGAGAAGAGAGAAGGGAGAGGCGGCGGTCTGTGAAGGGTCGAAGTGAGAATGGGGTTAGGGTTGGGGGTTGTTTAAAAGGAAAGAGAAAAGGGGTTTGATCTCGGTCGTTGATCGTATTAGATCAACGGCTGAGATTGAATTAGACTTGGGATTTAAAATTGGGCCAAATTAGCTCAATCTAGGCTAAAATTGAAATAAATTGGGTAGGAAGGGGCTAGGATTTAAATAATTTGAGATTGAAAATTGAATTCGGATGGCTATTTAATAAATAAACTACTACGTATATAAAATTTAGTAGGTAAAATAATAATTAACGATAATTATCAAAAGATAAATTATTTTAAAAAAGAATAAATTACGTATATATATTGTACGTAAAATAAATGACATGTAATATCATATGAAATTTATGGAAAAATAGTAATAATATGAAATAAATTATATATTTAAAAATTGTATACGAATTTAAAAGTATCACGATGATGATAAAAACGTGATTTACTTAGTAAATAAAAGCAATATGCGAGGAAAATTAAGCTTTAAAAATAAGAATAACTAGTAAAATAACAGCCCAAAAAAGGCTTTAGGGAGGTCAAAATTGGGTGTCAACACCATAGTTATACAAGAGGTAAAATTGATAACACCTTATTCCTCAAAAACAAAGGCAAGGACTTGTTGATTATGCAGGTATATGTGGATGACATCATCTTTGGTGGCACCAGCAAGACCCTCACACAGGAATTTATTGCCCTAATGAGTAAAGAGTTTGAGATGAGCATGATGGGAGAACTCAAATCTTCTTGGGGCTTCAAATCAAACAAACTCCGTTAGGAACTATAATTCACTAGCAGAAATATGCCAAGGAGCTGCTCAGGAGATTCAAGATAGAAGATGGTAAAGAAATTGACACTCCAATAGCCACAATCACAAAGTTAGATCTTGAAGGAACATGTCCAGCAGTGGAACAGAAGTTGTACAGAGGGATGATTGGATCTCTTCTCTATCTCACAGCAAGCAGACCTGACATTGTATTCAGTGTAGGACTTTGTGCAAGATTTCAGGCTAATCCCAAAGAACCCCACTTGAAAGTTGTCAAAAGGTTCCTCAGATACTTGAAGGGTACTACTGACTTGGGGCTGTGGTATCCCAAAGGTAGTAACTTTGAATTTTTAGGATATGCATATACAGACTATGTAGGTTATTTGGTGGATATAAAGAGCACTACTGGAATGGCACACTTCTTGGGATCATGTCTGATCTCATGGGCAACTAAGAAGCAAAATTCTGTGGCCTTGTCTACTGCTGAAGCTGAATATGTGGTTGCTGCCTCATCTTGTGCACAATTTCTCTGGATCAAACAACAACTCAAAGATTTTGGGTTGAACACTAAGTGTGTGCCCATTTTTTTTATGATAATACTAGTGCACTCAATATTGCCAAGAATCCAGTTCAGCACAAGAGGACCAAGCACATTGATATTAGACACCACTTCCTGAGGGATAATGTGGAAAAGAGATTGATCTCCATGCACTTCTGTGCCACAGATAAGTAGATCGCTGATATATTCACAAAGGCTCTGGCAAGAGATCACTTTGAAAGGAACAGGTTGGAACTGGGGATGATTAAGATCACATGAGCACCCCCAGTGATTGGCTAATGAACACTGTACATATAGTATTTTAATTTTAAAATTTTTATGCTCAGTCTTGTACATTTAGTTGTATGTCCCTTTGCCACTTTTAAAGGTTCAAGTTGCTCAAGCACTATAACTTATTACTTGCTTTTGCAACAGGAATTTGGGATATCAAATTGGGATATGAACTCAGCACCAAATTGAAAATTCAAGGTATGTGCACTATGTTTAGATAAAATTAATTGCTCAAGATATGCATTTGTACCTGTCCCTTCCACCCAAACCAAAAGAAAATTTATTAATCCTAGAGCCTATAACCGCCATTCTCCAAAAAGGAAAAGAGATCCAATCAAATCAGGTCACTTTTGTGACGGGATTGGACAGTTGTCAATCAAGATCTCTTCCCTAGAATAGAACTCTAATCAATTTCAAATGGATATCTCCCTATTTAAAGTTCTTTTCAAACTCATTCTCCTCATTCTCTCATATCTCTCAAAACCCTCCTCTTTCACAAAAGTATTTGCTCCGAAACCCAAACCCTCTTTCATATTTTCTCTTCTCTCTCTCTTCTTATCCATGGATCCCCAATCACCCTCTTCTCCCAAATCACCAAAAATTCCTCAACTCGTCATAGATATCTCCATGTCCCCTGATCTTGCTCTGGTTCCTTATGAGGAACAGTTCAACACTGTGCATATGCCCCCAGTGATTCTCATTGATACTCAGGGAGAAGCCCATTTTGACAAACTCTCAAAGGTTGTGGGTGAAGATTTGATTGGTAATGCTGGTTCATCAATGGTGCCCTATGTGAGTAAAATTAAGGCTTTAGAAGTGGATGCTGGGTCTAAGGTGGAAACTAGAGATAAGGGAGTACAAGAGGATGCACCTCGTGAGAGGAAAAACTCAAGAAATCCCACAGCTGAACCTAGTTCACCTGTTGGAGAAAAATTGGGTGCATCTGCTGAGGGGGAAGCTGAGGTTGGCAGATCTGAATGAAGGGAATAGGTTCAACATACCCATTCTACACCTACTGCTGAGGATGATGAAAACACACTAATTGCCAACTTAATTCCACAAAGGGTAAGGTCTCATTTATGCAAGGCCTCAGGTAAGGCTGTTCAAGTACCAGCTAATGAACCTGAAGAAGTCCCTCCTGCTCCTGTGGCTCAGCCTATCACTGTTCAAATGACAAGATCCACCAAGAGGGGGCTAGAAGAAAGCATGGTTGCCTCTGCAGCCAAGAGTCCTAGAGCCACCAGAATTATATCTGCCCCTCCCCCTGATCTCATTGATGTTTTGGATGATGAAGCGGAGGAAGCTGAAAGAAGGAGGAAATGAAAGGGTGTTGCTTCCTCAAAATCACAAAAGAAACAGGTCAAGAAACCTGTTCCTTCTAGGAGTTCTGTCAAATCTAAGCTAGTGGATGAGACCTCGGAGAGTGAGAGAGATGACCATGGACTTCCACCTCTGAATCTCATGAGCATGATGATACTGATGATGCTGCCTCTCATGAGGATGTTGAGGCTGATCTTCCTGAGCATGTGGAATAAGAGGATGATACTTTGGATCCCATTGATGAAATCCCTGATGCTAGAACTGAAATACTGATCAACTTTGGGACAAGAACTGTTATGAGGAGCAGGGTGGTCACTGGGTTTGGAGGTAATGAGATAATGGAACTACTAGTCCTAGTGAATGCACAGGGTTTGTTGAACCTGTTCCTTCAGGGTGGTTCCTATCGAAAATTAGCTCGTGCAGAAACTCTACAACTTTATGTGAACGCCATTGGTACCTCCTCTTCCATCTCCAGTATTGTTAGATATGTTCTATTTACCCTTACCCTTGTTATATTGGCTAAGATTTTGGGAGTTCCTAATGATGGGTGGTGTCACTATGTGAAGAGGCAATGGCCTCCCTTGGATGGGCTGCCTTCAGCCTTGATGATTACTAGGTGGTTTACAAATTATCCTACTTTGGATTGGCACTCTAGGGTGGATAAGGGGGCTATGCTTCCTCTCTATCAAATATTGTTTGATGTGGTGCACAAGATGGTGCTCCCTAGGGAGAAAAAACATACTGAGTCCAATTACATAGACCACACTTTGATGCAGCTGCTGCTCTCCAGGATTTCCATCAACTTACCCAGACTCATTCTCTGCCACATGCATAGGATTTGCAAACAGGATGCTACCAAGTATGCCTTAGGATATGGGTTCTGGATGGGGGATGTTTTTCAGCATTTTGGTGTGCCTGTTCAAGCTTGGAAAGATTAGACAACCAAAGATGTGATTGGTACTGTGAACTAGGCTGTTGTACTTGATCCTCGGAGAGGGGCCAATGCACTTCTGCAGCGGCTAAGGGCAATGCTGGAAGCCAAGGATGAAGAGATTGCTACTATGAGAGCATCCCATGATGAGAAAGTAGTTGAGCTTCATGATACCTATGGTATTGCGCATGCGCTGCTAATGAAAGAGAATGCAATGCTCAAGAATGAGCTTGCCCAAGCACAAGCTACTTTAGAATCTGAGCAAGCCACTAACTCTGCCAGCTTGAATGACATCTATGAGCTTCTCAAGAAGGACCCTCCTCCTCCCACTGCCTAGCCTGCCCATTCTAGCCTTCCCAATCTTTCTTTTTGTTCTCACTTATGCATGTTCTGAGCTTTAAATTTCTATTTCTAGTGTACATGCTTTGTGATTAATAATATGTTGGGTTCTTGTTCTAGTCTCATCTTGTCTCCTGTGCATTTGCAAATACTTTGATATAGATAATTGAGCTCTTACTTCTTGAGTGTTTGCATAGGTGATAGACCCAGTGGCCATGAGTGTAAAATGGTACTTGAATTGGAATGTTGTGTGTCTTCACAGTGTTTTATGATGCCAAAAGAGAGAAAGTGTTGTTTGTGATATTTATAACCCATTGGTCTAACCTGTTACTCCAATGTGTTTTTTTGTGGTTTGCCAAAGAAAACTGACATGATACAGGTGGAATTTTACATACAAAAAGCAAGGGTTTGTCATCATCAATAAAGGGGAAATTGTTGGATCTAGGTAGATTTTGAAGATTGACAAAGTTGTGAAACACATGTAGGGAACAAATATCTGTGACTTGTTTCTCTCAAGCATAATCCAACTAGGATCAGGAAAAGGTGAACGATGCGGAGAAGGGAGCAAATCATGTGGAGAAATCATGTTTATAAGGAGAGTCCATCTTGCACAAAGTTTCCTTTCATAAGGAAGAATCCTACAAGGAAAGAAATCAAGAAGATTGACTTGACAAATCCTACAAGGAAGAGGATTCCTAATATGGAAAGAAATCAGCCAAAATAAGGAAAGGACTCTCAGTATAAATACAAAAGAGGTTTCACAATAAACCTCACGCACTTACAAGGAGAGCTACAAGCAGAACACAATCAAATTGAGTGAGTTTATATTTGAGAAAGTTCTGAGTGAAGATCCAAGTGCAGCCAATACAAGAAACCAGATTGAAGAACGTGTTCCTTAAAGTTTATGCTTTACAGTTCTTGAGCCAAGTTAATTATATTGCTTTTCCATTGAGTTCTATTCATTTATTCTTAGTGCCAGTGAGTTATAAACTGGTATAGGAGTTAGTCTTCAAGTTGGGATAACTCGAAGACTTGGGCATATAAACATGGGGAGGTTTGTTTGGTGTTTTAAGAATTAGAGTTTATAATTCCTTAGGTTACAGAGTTTGTAATCTTTTTTTAGGCCCATTATTTTAGTGAAATTTGGTTAAATCCTACAGAGGTGTAGGTTGTAGTTTTTACCCTTTGTGAGCCAGGGGTTTTGCACGTATAACATCGTGTGTTCTCTTTACTGCTTTACATTCAAGTATTCGACAAAGGAACAGATAGCTTAACCTTTTCCTTAGGCAAATTAGGGGGTCAACATTCTAACATCCGCCTAATGGATAATGTGCTTTGTTAAAAAAAAAAATTTAAAAAAAATTGTGAAAAAGTTCTAATGAAATAAAAAAAAATACACATATTTAGTAGTACGCACTACTAGCTGTCTCTTGAAAAATTTTATCAGAAAAAATCTAATGGGACAAAAATTTAATTTAGAAAAAAAGAGTACAATGGGTATTTATTCCTCCTCCCCTCCCCCCTCCCCTCCCTCACTTAATGTCTCAAAAAATGACACATTCCAGTCTCGTATACTAATTTTTTAAGGGCTTGCTTAGAAAGACACCTTAGAAATTGAATTTGATGTAATTGAATGTATTACATTATTTGACATGTTTGGTTGGCCAGGTAATTACTTGGTTAGCAGGTAGTTAGGTGTAATTGGAAGGGAGTAATTACACTCTCCAATTCTCGGGAGGGGGGGTATTGATTTTTTATTTTATATTATTTATATTTAATTTGGTTATTTCTCATTTCCAACCTTTATTTTTAAGATTTCATGAAATTTCTCACATTATTTATTTTTTAAATATTATTTTTATTTAGCATACCTGCTTTATTATTTTAATTTTTTAATTAATGTATAATTCATTATTGAATGAGGTTAAAGACTTAAATTTTTCTTTTCTTTGAATTATATTTATTTAAATTATGTAGAAATTTGACAAAAGAGTATTATGATAACTTTTTTTTTTTTTTTGAATTTATGTTATATTTTTGGTTCCAATGTATTTGCTTTAGCAGTATTGGCTTATTATTTCATATTGCATGTCATTTATTTTAAGTTAGAATTGGTATATTATATTTTTGTTAAATGTTTGAATAATTCTATGACATTATATTTATATAATCTTTTTTCCAAACATGTACTTTTAGTTTTTTATGATTAATTAAATTAAAATATACTAACTTAAAAATATATATTAATTATTTTTTATAATATTAGTTTAAAATATATATTTATTAATTAATATATTTTCAAGAGACAATAAATATTTCAAATTCTTAATTTAATATAATTTATAAAGGCTCTTATTTGTCGAATATTAATTTTTAATTTTTGATAGCTGACTTTTATCCTAAAATTTTAATATAAGTATGTAATTACACTTGTGAAAAGTTTAATTACAATGTGATGATAATTACTATACTATGTAATTACTAGGCTGTATAATTACTACCTAATAATTACACCAATTTCAATTACTTGGTGGCTTTTCAAATAGACCCTAAATGTTGAGGTTGGCAACACCTTGGTGAACTAATCTGCTAGTTTATCACTTGAATGAACTTGTTGAACATCTATTTCACCATTCTTTTGAACATCATGAGTGGGTTTTTTTGGGGGGGTGAAATGTTTTTTGTCTTGTCTCCTTTTCCTCCTTTCAGTTGAGCTACGTGATGTTCCGGGATTCTACGGCACATTTGACGCCTTTAACTAAGAATACTCGGGAGTTTTCAAGCAACTTTTGTGGTTTTTGATGTTTTATTGTTATTGCAGGAAATGGAGCTAGAGATGTAAACAGAAGAAAAATGGTTCAAAAACCTCAAATGGTTAAGCCTGACGGCTGGCATGACCGACCGTCACACCTGTGACTGGCCGTCAGCCAGGCCGCCAGGACGAGTCAGCAATTCATCGAGCACTGCCTAGGAGTGAAGGCCCATCTGACGGCCCGTAACTGGCCTGACGTTCCGTCACCCATGCCACCAAGATAAAACAGAAAAAAACACTGTAAGTCGTCACTGGGCGGACGACTTACCAGAATTTACCAGCAAGTCGTCACAGGCCCGACAACTTACCAGAATTTACCAGCAAGTCGTCACAGGCCTGACGACTTACCAAAAAAATTGCCTGGGAGCTCACTGTTTAGCTGTGACGGCCCGTCACATTCATGACGTCCGTCAGGCGAACCGTCAACACGAAGCGGGATTCCGAAAATTCTATTTTTGGACTTTATATCCTGCACTGCTATAAATACCTAGTGTTAGGGTTATTTTATTATTCATTACCCAATATTTCTAGAGACTATTTTGAGCGACTTTTTGAGAGGAAAAATATGACATACACATTTTCTTTCTTCTTCTTCGATTGTTCTTGGGATTTTGGCTTATTGTTCTTGGAAAGATTGAAGCTTGTGTTCATCTATTTTGTAAGAAACTTTTCTTATTATTATGAATACTATTACTTCATTCTTTCGTTTTGCAAGCATGAGTGGCTAAAACTCCCACAACTAGGGTTGTGGGAACCATGGCAAAAGTAGCAATATAGATTCCGGGTAGCATTGGGTTCAATCTATATGTTGTCACGTTGTTAATCATTCGTTATTAACATTTTCTAGTGGTTGCAAACATTAGGACATGCCTAGGTTTAATTTGCTTGAACAAAGAGATTAAAACCGGGAAATTTGATTAACTACGAGGATTCGAGACTACCAACTCTCGTCTTATGATTAATGCTGTAACTAGATTAATCTACTTGATCTTTAGGATTGAAATAAGAAATTTCACTTTTTCAAGTTCGAGAGAATTGAAAAGGAAATTCGTCTATTTGGTTGAAAAACGTTTAGATGATACCATTAATTCAATCACATCGTGATATACATATAGAAAGAACCCGGTTAAGCTTTGAGTCGAAATTGTTACGACGCCATGGTGAACACTTCCCTAGTTCATCTCTTCTACTGAATTTTACTCGTTAAAACTTGAAATTTGTTAATTGAAACAATCAAAATTTGATCCATACAAACCCCCCCCCCATTTACCGGAAACTATTGATTATTAGTCATCTAATTCACTAACGACTTAATTTGCACCTTATTCCCTGTGGGATCGACCCCAACCTCTGTTGGGTTCTATATTTGACGACGACCGCTTACACTTCTTAATTTGAGGTGTAATTTGAGCGTTATCAAATTTTGGCGCCGTTGCCGGGGAATACGGTTGTTTATTAAATCTGGTGTGTTTATTTGACTCTTAGTCATATTTCCTGCTTTTACTTTTATTTGTTGTTTTTGTTTTGTACAGGGTACAGAGTTGTGCATGCCAAGTACCCGACGCTCGGGTGAACCAATATTACCCTACGACCCCGAGCTCGCAAGAACGCTAAGGCAAACCATGAATGTACAACAACAGGAGGCAGCAAGGCTCGCTGCAGAACAGCAGGCTCAACAGGCTCAGCATCACTTGAATGTTGAGGATATAGAGGATGATATTGCATTAGATGGAGTTGGTGCTACGGGCGCCATTGTTCTTCCTCCGCTAGCTCCCGGGGCCAAGTTCAACATTACTAGCACAATGCTCCAGCTGTTGAACTTAAAGGGATTGTTCCGTGGTATGGCTGGTGATGATCCAAACCGACACCTGATGAATTTTGTGGGTATCTGCAAGTCGTTCGAATTGCCTGGAGTAAGTCAGACAGTGATCAGGCTCAGGTTGTTTCCATTGTCTCTGTCTGATGAGGCAGCGTTATGGTTGACAGAGCTAACCCCCGACTCTATCACAACCTGGGGAGAGTTGAAAGGAGCTTTCCTAGAAAGGTTTTTTCCTCCCTCTAGGATGATACAGTTGAGGGATGAAATTAGCAATTTCAGACAACAACCTCATGAGGCTTTACATGAGACTTGGTTGCGGTTCAAGAGGAAGCTGTCACAATGCCCGAACCATCAGTTGACCAAAAATTTCCTAATGCAGACATTCTACAGGGCATTGAATTCGGCTACCAAGCCGACACTGGATAATGCAGAAGGTGGAGCATTTATCTGTCTTACCTTTATCGATGCCACAACTATTTTGGACCAGCTCACTAGAACCAACAGGGCCTGGCATACACGGGATACAGAGGTAGCCGCTAGCACTTATGCAGTCGGTATGTCAGCGGAGCAGTGCAGGAAAGAGGAAGAGCGAGACCAAGATATGGCCCATCTGAAAACGCAAATGGACCTACTGACAAAACATTTGCTGTCAGGAGGTATGGAGAAAGTGAAAGCTGTGGGTTCCCAAGGTAGAGCAACAGAGTTTGAATCTGACGAGGAGGCTAATTATTTGGGGGGTTTTCAGGCCAATGGTCAGGGAAACCAAGGTCGGAACTATCAGAAGGACAACTACTATGAAAAAGCTGGCTACAGAGATCGTGATCAGGAGAACTGGACGAATAAAACTGATAGAGGTGGGTTGTATGTACCACCTGGTAATCGGGAAAGAGCTAGCAACGAGACAGGGACGTCCAAATTGGAGAATATGATGGCGAAGATGTTGTTGAAGGTGGAATCTACTGACTCCAGGGTAAAGGAGATGAGGACTGAATTATCAGCAATGAGTCAGGTAGTGGATTCACATTCCACCTCAATCAAGCAGTTAGAGCAACAAATGAGTCAAATCTCGGCGTCTCTAAATCAGAGGAAGACAGGTACCTTGCCGAGTGACACCATTCAAAACCCAAGGAATGATGGGAGTTGTATGGCGATCACTACGAGAAGCGGTAAAATATTATCGGAATCACATCCGGTAATTCAGACTCAGAAAGATGATGTTGCGGATGACAATGTGGTAGAGGATGCTACTCAAAGGCTCACGGATAAAAGCAAGGAAGTTGAAAAACTTCCAACTATGATGCCTTGGCCACCGCCTCCTTTCCCACAATGGTTGAAGAAGAAAGTGGAAGATAGCAAGTTCCTAAATTTCATGACCATGCTCAAGCAAATGTCAGTGAACATCCTACTGGTGGACGCTCTTGAACAAATGCCCGGATATGCCAAGTTCATGAAGGACTTGATTACTAAGAAGAGGTCAGTGAGCTTTGAACCAGAAGATAACCTCCACCACTGCAGTGCTATTTCTTCAAGATCGTTAGTGGAAAAGAAGGAAGATCCAGGTGCTTTTACTGTTCCCTGTACTATTGGGAAATTCAACTTTGAAAAAGCCTTATGTGATCTTGGTGCTAGCATCAACTTGATGCCGCTAGCAGTCTATAAAAAGTTGGGTTTGGGAGCTCCCAAACCAACTACCATGAGGGTGTTAATGGCTGACCGTTCAGTAAAGCAACCGGTGGGAATATTGTCTGATGTGCTGGTAAAGGTTGGTAAGTTTATATTCCCAGCTGACTTTGTAATCTTAGATTGCGAAGTGGACTTTGAAGTTCCCATAATCTTGGGACGACCATTGTTAGCCACTGCAAGAGTGTTGGTCGACATGGAAAGAAACGAACTGACATTCAGATTAAACAATGAATTGGTCAAGTTTGATGTGTGTAAATTGATGAAGCCACCAAGAGACATGAAGGTGGTCTCGGTTATCAATGTTATTGATGAAGCCCCTACGGATGTGCGTATTGAGGAGAAGGGTTTTATTGAGACTGTAGCGGTTATGAGAATGATGTTGGGATCGCAAAAAGAGAAACCTATAGAGGAGGGCGGTGAGAACAAATCAAGGAAAAGAAAACACCGCAAGAGAACCAGCAAAGAAAAAGAGTTAGAAAGAGTAAAGAAGTTATCTCGACTAGCTTAGGAGCCGAGAAAAGAGAAAGTTAGAGCTCAACAGTATGATGTCGCTTGCACCTATTCCAGCGATTGCTCCTGCTTTGGAGACCCTGGCGGTCTCCAACATTATGCCAGACTCTGAGTCCTATGGGCTTCACAGGTATTCCTTTCTCTCACAGTTTTAGCTTTCACATGTATGCATTAGGGACAATGCATGAGTCTAAGTTGAGGGTGTTGGGATAACTGTGAGTCTTTCACCACCGAGGGTTTTTGTTGCCGTGTTTCTTTTCCCTCCGGTGTGCTATCTAGTAGAACCGGCATGTTTAAGTTGTCATTTTAAATTTTGTTTGTGTTGTTTTCTAGTGTCTATAGCAAGCATGGCTTTTTGAAAGTTGAACTAAAAGGAGCCCCCTCTGAAAAAGTTGATTTTGTACTTATTTTTGAAATGATTGACTGTTCTGGATCCTTGAATGTCATTGAATGGATGTGATTGTAATAATTGTGCTTAAGCCAAACTGTTGTTTTGATAGTTGGTAGTGGTATGGTTTCTTGGTGCCAAGTGTGTGTGAGCTTATTGTTATGAACTCTTACTCTGTGCATGCATCTAGAACTTGCCCGGTCTATTTTGTTAAGCTTGAAGTTGGTTGCTTAGGAAAGGATCACAGGCCCTTTTTGTGTGCAGTCCACTTAGCCTATAAGACCGTCCAAATGCAAATAATCCCTTTGATTCCTGTTTGAGCCATAATTGACCCTATTCTTTCAATAACCTGTCACCGTTTCTTTTTAACTTTGAATCCCTATTTTGGCCCTGGTCCTTCCTTGGACATCGTGCACCTCAACTCAGGCAATCAGCCTAAGTTGAGGGTGGCTACTATAGAGGTAAATGATAAGAAAAATAGGATGGACAAGATTGGTTGTGGATAGAATGAAAATTTCAGGTGTGTGCCTAAGAAAAGAAAGAAAAAGAAACGAAAAAGAGATGAAAAAGAATTGTCAAAATAAAGAGACCGCACCTGTAGCTAGAAAGAAGGGAATAAAAAGGTGAATAAGGATGGAAGAAGTAAAGTTAAGTGGAAATAGTAGGTCGGTGATTCCAAGGAGGGTTTAGTCACTATTCCCCAAACATATCCTACCTGCACCCGAAGCCTCATTACAAGCCAAAACAAGTCCTGTAGTGATCCTGAGCGGCTTTCTGGAAAAAAAAACTAAAATAGAATAGCAAGGGCAAGCTTATGGCATCACATGTGCATTGTTTGAAATCGTTTGTGAGTGTGAGCGCCTTACCTAATCCCAAATCTTGTTTGTGGGACTTCTTTGTGGTGAGGGCACCGAGATTTCTGTATTATCTATTGACTGTTGGGATAGCTGTTGTGTGTGTATGTAGAATATTCTATCATATCGGAATGACATGTTTGGATCCTTGCAAGTTAGCGTTTCATACATTTGTGTGCTACCGGGGGGCTTGATTTTAATTTAATAAACTGTTGAGTGGCCATGATTTGCTAGAGATATGTGTTGGTATTCTTAGTTGAGTCGTCATTTTGTTTTTGTTGTCATGTTGCTTGAGGACAAGCGAACATTTTAAGTTGAGGGTGTTGATGTTCCGGGATTCTACGGCACATTTGACGCCTTTAACTAAGAATACTCGGGAGTTTTCAAGCAACTTTTGTGGTTTTTGATGTTTTATTGTTATATTTGCAGGAAATGGAGCTAGAGATGGAAACAGAAGAAAAATGGTTCAAAAACCTCAACTGGTTAAGCCTGACGGCTGGCATGACTGACCATCACACCTGTGACTGGCCGTCAGCCAGGCCGCCAGGACGAGACATCAATTCATCGAGCACTGCCTAGGAGTGACGGCCCGTCACTGGCCTGACGGACCGTCACCCATGCCACCAAGATAAAATAGAAAAAAACACTATAAGTCGTCACTGGGCGGACGACTTACCAGAATTTACCAGCAAGTCGTCACTGGCCCGAAGACTTACCAGAATTTACCAGCAAGTCGTCACAGGCCCGACGACTTACCAGAAAAATTGCCTGGGAGCTCACTGTTTAGCTGTGACGGCCCGTCACATTCATGACGGTCCGTCAGGCGACCCGTCAACACGAAGCGGGATTCCGAAAATTCTATTTTTGGACTTTATTTCCTGGACTGCTATAAATACCCAGTGTTAGGGTTATTTTATTATTCATTACCCGATATTTCTAGAGACTATTTTGAGCGACTTTTTGAGAGGAAAAATACAACATACACGTTTTCTTTCTTCTTCTTCGATTTTTCTTGGGATTTTGGCTTATTGTTCTTGGAAAGATTGAAGCTTGTGTTCATCTATTTTGTAAGAAACTTTTCTTATTATTATGAATACTATTACTTCATTCTTTCGTTTTGCAAGCATGAGTGGCTAAAACTCCCACAACTAGGGTTGTGGGAACCATGGCAAAAGTAGCAATATAGATTCCGGGTAGCATTGGGTTCAATCTATATGTTGTCACGTTGTTAATCATTCGTTATTAACATTTTCTAGTGGTTGCAAACATTAGGACATGCCTAGGTTTAATTTGCTTGAACAAAGAGATTAAAACCGGGAAATTTGATTAACTATGAGGATTCGAGACTACCAACTCTCGTCTTATGATTAATGCTGTAACTAGATTAATCTACTTGATGTTTAGGATTGAAATAAGAAATTTTACCTTTTCAAGTTCGAGAGAATTGAAAAGGAAATTCGTCTATTTGGTTGAGAAACGTTTAGATGATACCATTAATTCAATCACATCGTGATATACATATAGAAAGAACCCGATTAAGCTTTGAGTCGAAATTGTTACGACGCCATGGTGAACACTTCCCTAGTTCACCTCTTTTACTGAAGTTTACTCGTTAAAACTTGCAATTTGTTATTTGAAACAATCAAAATTTTATCCATACAAACCCCTCCATTTACCGGAAACTATTGATTATTAGTCATCTAATTCACTAACGACTTAATTTGCACCTTATTCCCTGTGGGATCGACCCCAACCTCTGTTAGGTTCTATATTTGACAACGACCGCTTACACTTCTTAATTTGAGGTGTAATTTGAGCGTTATCACTACGCATGCAATATTTATTTTCTTATAATATTATTGGAATATCTCTTTCTAAAGGAAGACCATATATATATTTTCTGAATATGTTGACTAATTGAACTCAAGCAAATGCATTCTCGACTTTCTTTGTGAATAACTATTATTTCTGCATAATCTGAGCAAGTAGACACCATTGTTTGCTTTGTCGAATGACATGATTTTGGAAATTTATGAAAATACTTCATCACGAACATTGTAGAAAATTCTTCATAGCTTAAGGCGTGTCAATGACACTATCCTTAAGGATATTTCACCCAATATAGGTGTATCCCCCAGAATTCAACAAGCTCTTCTGGTATAAACTAGGAGCCAGAATCTAATAAAGATTAATCAAAAAGAAAACTCAACATCATTGAATATAGGGAGGAGGAATTCTCTTAGATATATTTATATTTCTCAGCACTTTGTGAAAGAATAAGAGTAGATTTATAGATGAACCCCAAAGCCTCCAACGATAATAGTAATAATATTAAGATTAGTGACAAGATTAATGTAATTCAATGGTCAAACCAATTGTCACACTAATGGCAGGAAAAAGATAAATGCAATAATAGCAATTTAATGGCTACCTTCAATGAATAATAAAGGATCTATTATAAGGAGTATTAAAGGAAATTATTAGAATAAAGAATTAAGAATATGTTATATTTATTTTTGAGATAACTACAATATTTGAGATAACTCTATTTACGGCAATTCTCTCTCGGGTAATCATTGTAATTTATAGATGTATTCTCTCAAACTTCTGATAAGACCAAAGCTTCATTATCTCTAATTTTGCTTTTAAACCCTCAATATTAATCTCTCATATGTCTAAGGAGTGACTTTGTTCAACAACTACCTAAATATAAATTATTTCTCGAGAAACACATAATAAATAGGCACAATTAATTGATAGCTCTTAAATTAACCTATATAAGTACGTTGTTGAACACATAGAGAATTAAAAGGCTCAATTATTTAAAAATGTATCAAGAATTTATCCAAAAACAGGTTTCATTAAAATTCTAGATTAGAAATTTAGCTACTCATAATAGTATGCAAAAATACAATACTAGAATTCATAACCATTAATGAAAAGTAGAAAGAAGAAAAGAAAAATTCATTGTCGAATCTTTTGCCTTGCGCCTAGTGTTTTCTTGCTTCCAGAAGTAGTGTTTTCCCCTTCAAAAGATGTTTCTTGGGGTACATATATGACATAGGGTATGTAAAAGATCTCCCATGCAAATCCAATTTTAGATAAAAATATTACAGTGCACGTCAACATGATCGCGACGCATGGAGGTTGACTAGCACCTCCACACTTGATTTCATCAACTGATCACGCTGACTTTTTTCTTGGCTTCCCTTTGTTGTTATGAACAACGTTCAAATCCTTGGCAAGCTTAAGCTTCTAGCAAGGTGAGCCTAGGAAACATCCTTAGCCTTCCTCTATACTGCTTGTCTTGCTTCAATTCTTGTCAAATTATCTCTTTTTGGTTCGTTTTCATCCAAAGTATTTCTTACACATAAGAATCACATAATAAGCTCAAAACATCCAATAATCATGTAAACCACACATATATAATGAAGATATGAGGTGATAATGTACTGAAAATATAGACTTTTAGCAGAATATCACCATCTCACACTAAGACTTTTGCTCATCTTCGAGCAAGTTCAAAAATTAGCATTATGTCCAAGAACAACTTTCAAGCATTATCATGCTTCACAATACTTGACAGTGATTCATATCAATATTTAGAACCTATCATATGCGTATAGACACCTTTTGTCAAATATTTCATGCCAATTGTCATGACCTAAACTGTTGCGAGTGGCACCCACCCAAAACCCCTAGTGAGCAAACCAAGTAATCAAGTCAATACTTAACTAAGTTAAACAGTTAAAACTAGTTTCATAAATAAAAGCACGATCTCATGTCTATAAGTTTAAACAAACAAACCAATGCAGAAAATATCCCCTAGAACTTGAAAGTCGTGTACCAAAATATCTATCAAGTCTAGAATACGGAGATGCAACTCTAACAATAAGAAGTTTGAGTCCAAATAATGGACTAAGAGTAAAATAGATGAACCCATGGTAGTCCAGAAGAAGCAG
Organism: Jaltomata sinuosa; assembly: GCA_003996215.1. Taxonomy (NCBI): domain Eukaryota; kingdom Viridiplantae; phylum Streptophyta; class Magnoliopsida; order Solanales; family Solanaceae; genus Jaltomata; species Jaltomata sinuosa. Next base: position 125,238 of record QJPP01003300.1, read on the forward strand.
CTCACTCCTGAATTCTTGAAACGTCAGAACAACAATTGAGATTGCATAGCAGCCACCAAAATATTCTATGTACTCACAAAAGAAGAGTAAGTATAGTATCAGTACACAAAATAACAGTGCACTGGTAGGATCATCAATCAACTCTCAACATATGAAATATGAACAAATAACTAAAACTCAGTAAATCCAGACAAAACATGTAAATCCAAGCCATTGAATATAACCAAGATTCTCAGTCATCAACCAAACTTAACAACCACATAAAACATGTCCAAAACCACAGCAACAACAATAATGTATACAAACCTCCCCTTTTTCCAAGTAACCCAGACCACCCTAGGATCTCTAAGACCTCATCTATGGTGCTTAATCAACATAATCCCAGCCTACACAAAAACTATTCCAGCCTTTAAACACAGCAACCCGGCCACTTAAGGACCAATATTAAGTAAGTGCATCACAACAATCAACCCGGCTCACTCATGGAACCAACACAAGTAAGAATAAACAAAAAAATAAACAATCAAACATGCATAATCAAACCTATACCAGGCGGGGTACCCAAGCCAACCATTATAGAACCCGTACCAGGCGTGGTACTCGAGCCAACCACTATAGAAACTGTACCAGACGTGGTACCCGAGCCAACCAATTGATATCTCATACCAGGTGTGGTACCCGAGCTAACAAATAAAACTGTACCAGGCATGGTACCCGAGCCAATCAAAGAATCACAGATATCATACAATCACAGACACAATGAATACAACTACACTTATAAACCCAACAAGCATTAAACAAGTTCATTCCACATGATTAACAACTAGATATCATTTCACATAATACCTTATTCCCTAAACACGCAATGTACAAAAATACTATATAATAATTAATATGCACATATAACGCATTTCGGGAAAACAATCAACCAACACCTACCTCGAATTAGCCTGAAAGCTTTACTGGATCAGAGTGTTCCTATTTCTTGAAGCTTTTGCTTGTCCTTAGTCTAAAAACAACCACATAATACTACAATTAATCAATGTGGCCTAAATATTCCCCAGATTATACTCAAATCCCAATCTCCAGGCCAAACTCATGATTATTCCATCCATTTCTACGTTTTCTCACCATTAATTCACCTAGAACCACTATTTTTACAGTTACATTTAGCGAATTATGGTAAATTAATCATGAACAGGTAATTATAAGCAAAACCTAAGATTTCTACACCCTAGAACCCTTGTTACACCAGATTCTTCCTTCTTAGGTCAAGCCAAACCTTCCTCCAAGCCCACAATTATCGATTCTAAAGTGTAACAATTATAATGTTAAGTTAGAAGAGCAAAATCCTTACCTTTACGATGAAATTTGATGGAAAACTAATGTGGAGTCACCCAAATCGCCTCTGCCCTTTTCCGAAATATTCTTGAATAATTCTGAATGTTTTTGAGAAAGTTTTTGCATTTACTGCAACTTATTCTTCTATAGAGATCTCCACTCTGCTATAGCGGCACCGCCGTAGTGGAAGTCGCCCGCTATAGCGAGGTTGATCGCCTTGACTTCTGCTATAACGGGAATTTCTGTGCTATAGCGGTCGTCATTATAGTGGTGTATCAACCACTATAGCGGTTAACACAAAATAGAACCTTGGGAATACTCCTAATTTTTCCCTTTTTATAACACACCTTCAAACCTTAACGTTTCAAATCAACCCTTTCGCGTCAAGTTCAAAATCTGGAGTTTTACTCACCCGAATTCACTTCCAAAAAGTTCCATGTACTCCTTAATGTCTTAGCTAATAGGGAATCTAGCTCAAAATTAGACATTCTACCTAATCCTTTACCAGATTTCCCTATACCATACCTTCCTCAGAAATTGTTTGAGACTGGCCTAGCCTAAAATTTCCAACTCCCTAACCCAGAAGTTTTCTATCCCATTTCTTCATATGAATAATTTACCCATAATAATGGAACAGGTTGTTACAACAAATACAAATTTATCCATCGTTCGTTCCCAAATGATCAAACACGAAAAAGATAAGCAAAACGGAGAAAATGGTAGTACCTGAATCCTCAAACAAGTGAGGGTACTTATCCCGCATGTCTTTCTTGGTTTTCCAAGTGGCTTCCTCAACCAGGCGATGCTTCCATTGAACTTTTGCCGGTCTAATTTCCTTTGTACTTAATTCAAACATCTCGATCAAGAATTTTAATCGACTCCTTATTGTACTGAAGGTCCTTATCTAACAATACCAAATCCCATTTGATGATGTACTCCCCATCTCCATGGTATCGCTTCAGCATGGATATATGGAAAACTGGATGGACACCAAATAAACTAGGCGGAGTTCTAACCTGTAAGCCACTGGTCCTACAATATCGAGAACCTCAAACGGACCAATATACCGAGGGCTAAGCTTGCCCCTTTTTCCAAACTGTATTACCCCTTTCATTGGTGACACCTTCAACAACACTTATTCATCGGCCTGAAATACCATGTCATTTACCTTACGATCTGCATACTCTTTTTGCCTACTCTGGGCTGCTAGCAACTTGGTTTGAATACCTCTCACCTTTTTCTAAGCTTCTTTCACCAAGTCAACACCCAACAGTTTCACATTTCCTGCCTCAAACCACCCTATGGGTGATCTACATCCCCTCTCACAAAGTGTCTCGAATAGTGCCATGTCAATACTGGAGCAATAGTTGTTGTTGTATGAGAATTCACACAATGGTAAAAACTGATCCCAATGACCCCAAAATCGATTACACATGCTCTCAACATGTCCTACAATACCTGAATCGTCCTCTCTGACTGATCATCTGTCTGAGGATAAAAATATGTGTTGAAAGTGAGTTGGGTGCCCAGCTCTTCGTGCAACTTGCCCCAGAACTTGAAAGTAAATTACGTACCTCTTTCTGAAATGATGAAAAGCGGCACCGCATGCAATCTCACTATCTTCTTGACATAAAACTTGGCGAACTGTTGGGAATTATAATCCACCCTGACCAGAATGAAATGATCCAACTTAGTCAGCCTGTCTACGATGACCCAAATGGAATCATACTTTCCCAAGGTCTTAGAAAGACCTACCACAAAGTCCATGGCTATCCTTTCCCACTTTCACTTGGGAATGGGCATCTTTTGAAGAAATCATGTAGGCGTTTGATGCTCATACTTAACCTGCTGAAAGTTTTGACACTTAGACACATATTCAACTATGTCCCTTTTCATCCTGGACCATTAATAAAGTTTCCTCAAGTCCCGAAACATTTTGGTTACACCCGGGTAAATTGAGTACCGTGAACCATGAGCTTCTAACAACACATTCTGTAGCAAGTCATCAACCCAAGGAACATAAATCCACTCTCTAAAGCATAACACCCCACTAGCATCTAGTGTGGGATCCCGGGCCTCCCCAGACCACCACTTTGTTTTGAAGCTTGTTCAATTATGCATCCTGAAACTCTTTGGCTTTGATTTCCTATAGAAATGTGGGTTTAACCTCAATACTGGGAAACACTCCACCCTATTATGAAATTCCCAACTATATGAACTTAGATTCTAAAGTCTGAATCTTCCTAGCCAATGGTTGCTTGGATACCCCTAAACAAGTCAAACTTCCCGTGCTAACCGCCTTCAAGCTCAATGCGTCTGCCACCACATTGGCCTTACCCGGATGAGATTGGATGGTCACATCATAATCCTTCAATAGTTCCATCTTCATCCTCCGTCTCAAATTCAAATCCTTCTTTGTAAATACATGTTGTAGGTTGTGATGGTCTGTGAACACTTCACACTTGATACAATAGAGGTAGTGTCTCCAGATCTTGAGTGTAAAGACCACCACTGCCAACTCCAAATTGTGGGTTGGGTAATTCTTCTCATGGGGCTTCAATTGCCTTAAATCATATGCTATAACATTCCTATCCTGCATAAACACAACACCCAAACCCGAATGTGAAGCATCACAAAACACAATGAAATCCTTACCTTCAGCCGACAATGACAGAATAGGAGTTATAGTCAGAAGTGTATTGAGATTTTGGAAGCTCTCCTACCACTTGTCAGACCAAAAAAAAGGTACCTCCTTCTGAGTCAACCTTATCAAGTGAGTAGCAATGAAAGCAAAGTTCTTGAAAAACCTGTAATAATAGCCTGAAAACCCCATAAAACTCCTAACCTCAGTCACAGAGCTAGGACGAACCCAACTCTTAACTGCCTTGATCTTTTGGGGATCCACCATCACCCTATTTTTTGAAACCACATACCCTAAGAAAGCAATCGATGATAACCAAAATTCACACTTTGAGAACTTGGCATATAATTTTTGGTGCCTTAATATTCCTAGAACAATGCGAAGATACTTTGCATGCTCCTCCTTACTCTTGGAGTAAATCAGAATGTCATCTATAAACACAATTACAAATGAATCCAGAAATGACTTAAAGACACCATTCATTAAACTCATGAAAGCCGTGGATCATTGGTCAACCCAAACGACATTACCAAGAACTCATAGTGCCCATACCTAGTCTAGAACACCATCTTAGGTATATCCTTAGGTCTAATCTTTAGCCGATGGTACCTTGACCTCAAGTCAATATTAGAAAACACCGAAGCACCCTGTAGCTGATAAAAAAGGTCATCTATTCAGTTCCCTGTAGTCTATACACATCCTTATACTACCATCCTTTTTTTTCACAAACAAGATCGGATCACTCCAAGGTAAAGCACTGGGATGAATAAATACCTTATCTAAAAGTTCTTGAAGCTGAGTTTTAAGTTCCCTCAACTCTGTTGGAGCCGTATGATAAGGAGGAATAGAGGTTGGGAGAGTGCTCGGCTGCAAGTCTATGCATAAATCAATATCCCTATCCAGAGGCATGCCAGACAAATCCGCTGGAAACACATCCTGAAATTCAGAAAGCAACGAAACTGACTCAATCAAAGGGGACTCCACACTAACATCCCGAAAATGATCCAAGAAGTTTGAACAACCTTTTCCCACTAACTTCCTAGCCTAAACAAAGGATATAATCTTAGTCGGCTTAGGCATGTACATACCTTCCCACTCTAGTCTGTGCTTACCCTGAATCTCTAGAGTTACAGTCTTAAAATTACAGTTTAGCACAATATGATACGGAGACAGCCAAGTCATACCCAAAATAACATCAAAATCCAGCATATCCATAATAACCAAATCTACCTAAGTCTGAAACCCTACAAACACCACAGAGAAATTACGATACACATAGGTTACTACCACAGACTCCCCAATCGGGGTAGAAACATGAATAGGAGAATCAAGGACATTACAAACCAAATCCAGAACCATGGCAAATTTTACAGATACATATGAATATGTGGAACCTAGATCAAATAATATAGAAGCTATCCAGTCACAGACTAGAATTGTACCTATTATCATAGTATCTGATGCCTCGGCCTCAGATTTCCCCAAGAAGGCATAATAATAGGCTCTGTCATCAATCTGAGCAACCTCTGTGGCTGGCTGCGCTACTCCCATTCCTGCATTACCATTCCTTATTTTCTCATGGCCTCTCTAAAAATTAACTCGTTCACCTTGTGGATGACCTCTTCCATTGCCACCTCCATTTAAATGGCCTGGATTACCACAATGGAAATATCCACGGTCAAGAGAAGACCTGCTAGTAGAAGTATAAGAAGCTCTCTAACCTCTAGGAGATGAAAACTGCTGACTGGCTCCTAGATAACCACCTGCCGAAGCTGGCAGGGCTGACTGAATAGGACGAGCCAAATAAACCTGTTGACTGGACCCCTGGAGTAAGAACAGTTGTAGTTACCCTCATTCTGGTACTTTTTAGCTAACACCTTAGTTTGCCCAACCTGTTTGACCCCCTCAAGTTTCTTCACATAGTCAGTCACCTTATTAAAGCTCTTCCCTACCGAGGTCATATGAACAGACAAAACCTGCAACTCAGTATTCAGACCCTTAACATAAAGACGAATCCTCTCCTTCTCAGTACACAAAAGTTGGGTAGCATAACATGAAAAAGCATGAAACATAGCCTCATAAGCTGAAATAGACATATTTCCCTGCTCAAGGGCCAGAAACTTATCCTTCTTGCGATCTCTCATAGTGCGAGGCACATATTTCTCCAAAACCATGCATAAAATTGAATCCAAGTCATCGGAGGCAAGACCGAAGATCGACACTCTACATGAGCCCTCCACCACTACTTGCCATCACCCTGCAGCTAAAAGGTAACAAACTCCACCCTATACTGCTGCATAATGCCCAACTTATGCAACCTCTCATAGCAGTCCAGAATAAACTCAAAGGCATCCTCTTTTCCTGTACCATAAAATGATGGAGGTTTCAACTTCAAGAACATGGTTAACAACTCGTGCTCGGTTTTGGTCATAACTGGGCCTAGCATCAGATGAAAGAAAACATCAGTACCCGATGCTTTATCCACCCTAGAAGCTACGACAACAGTTGGATGAATGCCTAAAACCTGATCTGTTGACCCAGTAAGGGTGGCTCTAGTACCTGCCAGCCCAATCAGAAAGGCCAACACTTGTTGAATTACCTCGGATGACATAGAGGGAAGGCTTGCACCTCCGACCAATGTTGCCTCCTCCTGCTCCGCACCCTCCTCAAGCATAACCTCAACCTCCTCCTCAACAAGATCCTGGGGTAGGAGAGGGGTCACCGCCCTTGGCTCAGCCGCTGCCTGAGCTCCACCCCTGATGGGTGTTGCTCTTCCTCTGCCCCTGCCCCTACCTCTTTCCCTTCTTTTCCCTCTGACTGTCAGTCCCGCAGTTGGAACTCCTACCATTTATCCATTACGCCTAGTTTCAACCATCTGTGGACAAAAGAGTGAAAAGAGTTAGATACCAATTTAGATAGTCAGATACAAATTGGAATTAAGTTATAGCACGAAGGAAGACAGAAGAGATAGTTTCCTAAAGTCTTGTAGCCTCTCGAAGAAAAGTATAGACGTCTCTATGCCATTTTGCAAGACTCTACTAGACCCATTTCAGTATGATGAGATTAATGAACCTAGGGCTCAGATACCATCTTTTGTCATGACCTAAATTGTTGTGAATAGCACCCACCCAGAACTCCCTAACTAAGTTAAACAGTTAAAACCAGTTTCATAAATAAAAGCAGAATCTCATGTCTATAAGTTTAAACAAACAAACTAATGCAAAAAATATCCCCAAGAACCTAAAAGTCATGTACCAAAACATCTACTAAGTCTAGAATACGAGGATGCAACCCCAACAATAAGAAGCCTGAGTCTGAACAATGGACTAGGAGTAAAATAGATGAACCCATGGTAGCCCGAAAGAAGCAGCTCACCCTTGAATTCTGGAAACATCGAAACTACAACTTAAGTCGTGTAGTAGCATCAGAATATGCCGTATACTCACAAAAGACGAGCAAGTGCAGTATTAATACACAAAACAACAGTGCACTGGTAGGATCATCTGCCAGCTCCCAACATACAAAATATGAACAAATAACTAAAACTCAGTAAATCCAGACAGAACATGTAAATCCAAGCCATTGAATATAACCAAGACTCTCAGTCATCAACCAGACTTAACAACCATATAAAACATATCCAAAACCACAGCAACAACAACAATGTATACAAACCGACCCTTTTTCCAAGTAACCTGGACCACCCTAGGATCTCTAAGACCTCATCTATGGTGCTTAATCAACGTAATCCCAGCCTATACAAGAACCGTTCCAGCCTTTAAGCACAATAACCCAGCCACTTAAAGACCAATAGGAAGTAAGTGCATCACAATAATCAACTTATTTAACTCATGGAACCAACACAAGTAAGAATAAACAAATATGTACAATCAAACATGCATAATCAAACCTGTACCAGGTGTGGTACCCGAGCCAACCATTATACAACCTGTACCAGGCATGGTACCCAAGCCAACCATTATAGAACCTATACTAGATGTGGTACCCAAGCCAACTGATTGATATCCCATACTAGGCATGATACCCGAGCCAACCAATAGAACTGTACCAGGCATGGTCCCCGAGCCAATCGAAGAATCACAGATATTATTCAATCACAGACACAATGAATACGACTATACTTGTAAATTCAACAAGCATTAAACAAGTTCATTGCACAGGATTAATAACCAGATATTATTTCACATAATTTACCTTATTTCCTAAATATGCAATGTATAGAAATACTATGTAATAGTTAATATACACATATAATACATTTCAGGAAAATAATTAACCATCACCTACCTCGAATTATCCTGAAAGCTCTACTGGACTGGAGCCTTCCTGTTTCTTGAAGTTTTTGCTTTTCCTTGGTCTAAAAACAACTACATAATACTACAATTAATTAATGTGGCCTAAATATTCCTCAGATTATATCCTAATCCTAGGTCAAACCCATGATTATTCCACCCATTCCTGAGCTTTTCCACCATTAATTCACCGAGAACTACCATTTTTAAAGTTACATTTAGCGAATTATGGTACATTAATTATGAACAGGTAATTATAAACAAAACCTAAGATTTTTACACCCTAGAACCCTTGTTACACCGGGTTCTTCCTTCTTAGGTCAAGCCAAACCTTTTGCCATACCCGTAACTACTAATTTTAAAGTGTACAATCATAGTGCTAAGTTAGGGGAGAAAAATTCTTACCTTTACGATGAAAATTTGTGGAAAACTGATGTATAGTCGCCCAAATCGCCTCTGCCCATCCCCGAAATATTCTTGAACAATTTTGAACAATTTTGGAGAAGTTTTTGCATTTACTGCAACTTATTCCACTATATCAATCTCCACTCTACTATAGAAGCACCACCATAGCGGAAGTCGCCTGCTATAACGGGGTTGACCATCTTGACTTTTGCTATAGCGGAATTTTTTTGCTATAGTGGTCATCATCGTAGTGGTATGTCAACCGCTATAATGATTGAGACAGAATAGAACCTCGATAATCCTCCTAAATTTACCCATTTTATAGCACACCTTCAAACCTTGACGTTCCACACCAACCCTTTCATGTCAAGTTTGATACCGGTAATTCTACTCACCCAAATTCACTTCTGAAAAGTCCCACGGACTCCTTAATATCTTAGCTAATAGAAAATCTAGCTCAAACATAGATATTCTACCCAATCCTTTCCTGGATTTCCCTAGATCATACCTTGCTCAGAAATCATCCGAGACTAGCCTAGCCCAAAATATCCAACTCCCCCACCCGGAAATTTTCTAACCCATTTCTTTGCATGAATAGTTTACCCATAATGATGAAACAGGTCATTACACCAATACTATTTACAAAATTTAAATGATCTCTCCTAACACCCTAGCCTCGAAACTTGACTTTCCTCCTATGTAATTCTTGACTTTCTTTCCTATGCCAACTTAATAACCAAGTACCTGACCAATATTTTTAAAATTATATACCTTCACCAATAAAATCAAGAGAGAAATCATTCCACACACTTAAATAAAATTCAAACGTATATTAAGGACTAACATATAGAAAGAATTCACTCTCTCTAGCAAAGAAAAATCATGTGCCTCCCAAGGTTGTACCATATGCTTGTCCGTAGTGTAAGACTAAACTAATCTAAGTGTGTCAAGTTTAAGATCAAGTAAAACTTTCATAGATTGTAATATAGGCTAAAGAACAAATATGGTATATTTAGGTATATAAGGACTCAATCCTCCTAAGCTCTTTAATATAATATACTTTTTGCTTTCAATCGCACACTTCTCATAACTCCAATTGAATTGCTCATTATATAAATACATCACAAGACTCCCTTTATTTTCAACCCATCACATATAAGAAATTTCACTAGCTAAGAACAAAGTAGTATTCCTTTTTTTTTCTTATTTCCTTTCTTTCCTTTTTTCATCATTTTTCTTTTCGTTCAGCTAATGAAACTCCTCCTTTCTTTAGTTTCATAGGAGAGTATTTTAATGGCCATATTGGGTCGACTACAAGGGGATATGATGATGTAAATGACATTTTTGGTTTTGGGGAAGGAAACAAAAGAGGGGTTTTATTTTTGGACTTTGCAAAAGTTTTTGATTTGGTGATAACTAATTTGAGTTTTCCAAAGAGGAAACATCACTTGGTAACCTTCTATAGTACGATGGCTAAGGCTCAAATATATTACTTACTCTTTAGAAAATATGATGAAAGCTTTGTAAGAACTGAAAGGTTATCTCGAGGGAGTATCTTACAACTCAACATAAACTTTTGGCTATGGATTTAGAGATAAGGAGAAAGAGAAAAAAAGGGATTTATTTGACCTACTGAGTATCAAATAGTGTGGATTGAATACATCCAGATCTTAGGAGATGAGGGAGAAATTGATGATGATGGGGCTTGGATGAGAAGTAGAGATGCTAACAGTATGTGTTATAGGACAACAAATTGCATCAGGAAAGTATCTAGAGATGTGTTGGGGGTCTCAAGGGGTGACATTGAAGGACATCAAGGGATTGATTGTGGAATTGAGCTGTATAAAGGAAAGTAGAGGCTAAGAGATTGCTTATATAGAGTTGGTTGGGAGAAAAGTCGAGAAGGAAAAGTTGGCAAATATGGAGAGGTATAAGGTGGTGAAAAAGGAGGCAAAGTTGACATTTACAGCGACAAAGATGACAACCTTTGAATGCCTATATGAATAATTACAAGACAAAGCAGTAATAAGAAGATATAGAGGCTTGCCAAGGTAAGAGAGAGGATGATCGATACCTAGACCAAGTGAAGTGCATCAAAGATGAGAAAGGCAAAGTATTGGTGTAAGATGCATACATTAGACAAAGATGACGTACATACTTCTATAAACTCTTGAATGAAGAGGGGGATAGAAATATTATGCTAGGAAATTTATAACATTCTGAGAGTCATTGAGACTTTGGGTGTTGTAGATGTATAAGTTTTGAGAAGGTTAAGTAGGTTTCTTATAAGATGAGAAGAGGGAGGGACACCGGTACAAATGAGATCTCGGTGAAATTTTGGAAGAGCACAACTGAGGATAGGGTGGAAAACTAGGTTGTTTAACATCAATTTTACAATGTAAAAAATACTGGTAGAATAGAGGTGGTGTACAATGATATAGTTGTACAGGAAGAATGGTGATATCCAAAATTACAACAACTATAGAGGTATCAAGATGCTAAGTCACACTATGAAAATTTTAGAGAGAGTGGTGGAGATGGGGATGAGAAAGGGTGTGTCAATTATCGAGAACAAACTTGGATTCATGCCGGGGAGATAGACTAAAGAAGTTATTCATATCGTGAGGAGACTGGTGGAGCAGTATAGGGATACAAAGAGGGATTTACATATGGTGTTCAATGACTTTGAAAAAGCTTACGACAAAGTCTTTAGGTTTTTTTATTGAGGCACCATGATCTTTGAATTAATATTTATGATCATGTGGTGTTTTGATGATTGAAAAACTTTATACAAGTGAAAATCTATATGAAGAAGGGGGATTAAAGAAATGGAGAATAAAATTCAAGAATGAGGCCCTCAATATATATCCAAGAAAAATTGAAAAAGTTAGCAACACTGTCAGAGGAACTGATCAAAGAACTTAATTCTATAGAAAACTGTAAACTGTCTCGGAAGAAGTTATTTCATGAAGACTTAGAGAATTGGAATTATTACTTAATCTAATTCAAAAGGAACTGGAGTTCAAGATATGAAAATATTACAACAAATTGAACACATGAAATTTTCTTAGAAACAACAAAAAGAAGCCTGACTCATGAAGAAGATTCAAACCAAGTTAAACTAGAATTGGGTTCAACGAAAGACTTGAACTCATTTGTGTTCGGATAGGTAAACTACCGACTATTTACTTCTATATAAATAGCATGATATAAAGCTTTAGAGTTTGACCACACCCAAGGAGAGAGGCGTAAGAGTGAGAAAGTCAGCACAAAGAGTCTCGAAGAAGAAGCTACTTCTACAATGAAAGAACTTGTTCCTATCAAGTTTTATCTCGACCATTCTTGAGTTATAATACTTAGTTTCTTGGAGTGGTTACAATATAAAATGTTGATTACTTTCTTAGTTGATGGTAGTAGGTATTGTTTTGTGTTTTGTAAGGGGATTTCATTCATTGGGTAGAGTCACTAAAGAGGATTTAAGAGGGTAGAGGTTGAGATTTTTTAGGAACATTGTCTTAGGTATTACAAGGGCGATTGTAAACTTTAAATTTCTCAAGTTTAGTAAAGAGTTTGGGAAAATCCTACAGATGAAGATCGTGGTTTTGCCTCCCTTGAGAAAGGAGTTTTCTACACTTAATACTTCTTTAAGTACACACGTCACAACCAAACTAACAATCGGTATCAAAGTTAAATCTTCCAGTAAAGGCTAACACCTCTTGGAGTACAAGGAGGTCAATCAATAACAAGGACCAAATTTCAGTAGTAAATTTTATTATTGGTAGAAAGAAGCAAAGAAGACACAGAAACTAAACAAGGCTCTGACGAAGAAGCTTTGATCCTCTTAGCCAAAGACTTTAGAGGATGATTAAGAGGAAAGGGTTGTTGAATAAATAAAAAAGTTCATTTCATAAACACCCTTCAAGAAACTCTACAGAAAGAAAAATTGAAATTAAGTCAAAAGAGAGCACAAAAAGGAGGGAACAAGTGTCTGGAAGCAGAACAACAATCAAGAGTGTTGCCCTAGCGATCAAAAGGGCACTAGTATTCATAGAAGAATCTTTGAGTAATGATCCTCCAATATAAATATGAAGGACCCCAACTTAGAAAAAACCTTTCTTTTATGGCCACTCCTGATTCATACCTTGAGCAGGCAGATGAAAACTTAAAGTGAAAAGGGAGTAATAACATGTGGTATGTAGACACTGTCTGTTCTAGACATATGACTAGAGAAAAAACAAAATTTCCTCTCATTAGAGTCATATCTAGGAGGAAGTGTAGGATTTGGCAATGGTAAAAAAGGAGATATAATTATAATTAGAAAATAGGAAAAGTCTCATCACATGCAACTGCAAAGGTGTAAAATGTAGATGGTCTAAGATGCAATCTGTAACAACCCTTATAGTGATATTTAGATTTTTATGTATTTTGATCATTTTACCCCTCTCTATAGTTGTATTATGGTATTTATGGTCTGCAGAAGAGGGTGACATGGTTCCCAAGGTGTTTATGTTGGGTTTTATGTGAGTTTTTTATTTTGAAAGATTTTGAAGTTGATATGATAAACTTTGGTCAATATTCAAAAATTTAGCCATTGTATGAGAATTTTGTCAGTTATATTAGCTCCAGAATGTTATTTTTGGGCTAGTAGCACTATTGATTTAGGTCTCGAGGCATCAGGATGCATTTTGAGTAGTTGGTTGAAAAGTTGAAAGTTTTAGCATAATGTTGACTTTGGTAAACATTTGTTGATAACGACCTCCATTAGTAAATTTGACAATTCCATTGAGTTCGGAATATTAAATTTGGTATGGTGGCATAGTTAGTTTGTGTTTGTGGGATTTTGAGTGAGTTTTGGGGGTTGACTCCGAGCTTTGATAGTTGGCTGATGTTGTTGTGTTTTGCTGGTGTTGGTGCGTCGCACCAGCGACCCTTGATCCACACTAGCTATGTCATGCCTGTGGCCAAGAGGTCGCTCCTGTGATGCCTGGTTAGCTGGACTAGACCGCTTTTGTGAGCTTGGCTCTGCAGCTGTGAAGCTGCACTAGATGAGGGTGTTCCGCTGCTGCGGAGTTGGTCCAGATGCGAGTGGTCTGCCCCTATGGAAGTCTTTCCACAGCTGTAGAGTTGCGCCTGTGAGCTTATGCCATTCTTACGCCTTCGCTGCTGTGATGAATGGCCTGCAGCGGGGAAGTCCACCCGTCTTACAGAATTTTGCCATTGCGAAAGGTTTACCGCTCCTGCAGGATCGCACCTGTGGTTAGATTTCCGCAGGTGCGGAATCACTACCACTTAAATAATGGACTTTCTTTTTTCTTTCTATTTCTTTCATAACTCATTTTTGGAGCTTAGGTACTCGATTTTGGGTAATTCTAAAGGGGATTTCCAAGGTTTCTTCATTGAGTAAGTTTCTTATACTACTTTTATACATTTTCTAATGATTATTTCATGATTTCTCCTTCAAATCTTGAGTTTCAACTTGAAATTTTGAGGTTTCTCGATAAAGTTAAAAGAATAGTTTTTCAATAATTTCAAGGCCGATATTAACTCTATTTTCAATAAAATTTTATATTTGAACTCCTTATGCTTTGGCTAATTAATTTTCTAATAAAATTCTAGTTTTTCTCTTGTAGGCTCAAGATTGACTTTTTGGATTGAATTCTTAGATCTGAATTAGAACCATAGCAATATGGGTATCATTGAACTCGTGTTTATATGTAGAACTTATTATGGGTAGATTGAGTGTGTTTGAAAGCCATTCAAAAATAGAAGGCTTGTGTGTGATCAAGTAGAGACTTACAGGCGACTTCGACGTAGGTTGTGACTTAACTTTCTTCAGACTTTGCTTGGGTAAGGACTTATCGTATAAAACATGCTATGGATTGGATAAAATTATAGATTTGAATAATAAATGAGATGTATTATTGTTGTGATGCCCAAATTTGGGGATTATACTAAGTTGAGTAATAAGGAACTTAGATTCTTGGCTTGATATTGAGGCTCGTGGCATGTGTTCATGAATTTATTGTGATTATGAGATTTTGGATATCTTTTGTATTTGACTTACCTTTAGTTTCATTCTCATGTATATTCATTCATCTCATGGTACATGGAAACAATTGATTTAGAAATAATTTGAAAGAAATGAATTGAAAGAAACACATGATTTTGGTCCCTGTTTGAGTACGCGTCATTGATACTGATTATTAGTCTATATTCGAGTCTGAGTCATTGATATTGATTTTAGTCCCAACTCAAGTTTGGGAATGATATTAAGAAGATTTTGTTCAAGTTTGGGCATGATATTTGGATCTCGTGAATTTTCCATGGGTCCATCCTGCTGAACACGACTAGGGAGAGTATATATTGGTAGGCATTGCCCATTGTATATCATCCCATATCATTGCATTACATTATTAATTAGATTGTTATTGTGATTCAGATGAACTGTATTTCTTGTTCTCATTAAACTGCTGGGAATTTTATGCGTGCAAAATTATTTTACTACTCTTAATTTAATGTAGTATCTTCTTAAGTTCAGTCGTCCTATGATGCCTACTGAGTACAAGTGGACCGTACTCACTACTACTTTTTTGAATCCTTCTGATGTAGATCCCTGTACAAGTAGGCCCCACAACTAGAGTTTATGCTTCTAGATATTATTCAAAGTTGTGGTGAGCTCCTACCTTCAGATATCAATCCAGTTTCTTCTATCCTTTATTTTTGTCTTATCTACTTCTTGGACAGCTTTGTATTTTAGTTTTGATATCTGGTTTTATAGGTCGCTCGTATACTTGTGATAGCTGAGTTATAGGATTTTTGATGTACTATTTTATTTCTGTTTGAGGATGTTTGGAGTTATTATTAAATATTTGTATTGGTGTTTTACTATTTGCCTTTATTTTGAATTGTTCGTGTTTGTCGAGTTTGACTTATCTACCATGGTTGGGTTAGGATAGGTTCCATCACAACTCTCACAGTTTTAGGTCATGACAAGTTGGTATCAAAGCGCTAGGTTCACCAGTCTCATGAGTACAAGAGCAAGTCTCTAGTAAAGTCTCATGGATTGATACAATGATGTATGTATCTATCTTCGGGAGGCTCTAGGACATTTTTAGGAAAAGTTCTATTCATAGACTCCTTATCGTGCGACTTGTTCACTCCTTGATTTCTAAACTTGTGTTTCATTCTCTCAATAGATGGCAAAAATGATATTAGCTGCTACTGATGAGGGTGTGCCTACACCTGTTGCTGGTGCTCCAGTTAAGGGTCGAGGTAGGGGCAAAGGTAGACACAAGGTACAACACTAACTAGGTGTCATTCCAGGGCGGCATCTCTTAAGCCAGAGGCTTAGTTGAGAATGAGATTTATCAGCCGAAGGATGCGAGGCCAGCTCAGGTTTCATATGGTTTTGTAGTCACCCCAGTGTTATAGGATACTATGGTCCAGATCTTGAGCTTCTTCGAGGGTATGACTCAGACAGGAGCTCTAACTATAACTTTTGATGGATTACAGGAATAGAGATGGGGTTCAGCCTCCAGAGTGAGTACCTGTTTAGAGTTTTCAGACTCTTGGGCTAGAACCTGTTATTGTTGTGGCTCCACGCATTGATGTTTTTCTAGATAGACTTATTGCTCTGCCATTTATGGCTACTCCAATGATGACAGTTGAGGAGCAGAAGTTGTTCAACAGATTTGTGAGATTAAGTTCTCTGAAGTTCACTGGTGATCTTGGGGAGGATATATATGAGTTTTTGGTTAGTTTCCAAGAGAGGTTACATAATCTTAGATTAATTGAGTTTCACGGTGTGGATTACACTACCTTTCAGATGGCAGGGGCAGCAAAGCAGTGGTAGAGATCGTATCTTGGTTGTAGATCAGCGGGTTCACCTCCTATGCCATACACACAATTCTCCGAGGCTTTCCTTTGGAAGTATCTGCCTCGTAGCTTGAGAAAGAGTTTGAGAGATGAGTTTGATGGCTTAGAACAGGTTACCATGATGGTTAACAAGTACGAGATGAGGTTTCACTCTCTCTCTAGGCATGCCTTGATGAGTATTTTGTTAGAGGAGGAGCAAATTAAGAAGTTTGTGAAGGAATTGACTACTCTTTTTTATTTGGCTACAGTGCAGTTAGTAACTACTAGGGTAACTTTCAGCAGATAGTGGATCATGCTAGGAGTATTGAGGGCATTCATTGCGATGCCTATGGAGATAGTGACAAGAGAGCTTGTAATCACAGTGGTTTTAATGGTTTATCATCTCGGGGCATAGACTTCTCAAATAGGGGTCAGTGTTATCAACATATCAGACCAGTTCAGGCAGCATTGCAAATTTTTTATGGTGGTTATTGTGGATTGAGTACTCTGAGTGGTCAAAGTTTTGGTCAGACTCTAGGGGTTCTCATTTTAGGTTTTCAGGTCGCAAGGAGCGATCTAGTTTATTTGGGCCATACCATCATCTTATTACAATTAGTAGAAGCATTGATTATGGGGAGTTTAGTCATTAAACTCGAGAGTATCCCAGGCGTGGGAAGGGTCATCCACAATAGAGTTCTCAGTTGCAAACTTATCGGGAACCAGCACCACAAGCTAGAAGAGGTGCACATAGTGGTAGAGGTAGATCTCAGGGTTCCAGGGGTGGAGCCCAGGTGACTCATAGTAGTGGTGGTGGTATAGTCCTCAGTCTGGTGGTGGATGTGGTCATTGTTATGCATTTACAGGTAGATCCGAGGTAGAGGCCTCTAATGCTATAATTACAGGTATCGTTCAAGTTTCCTATTAGCCTGCTTCAATATTATTTGACCCTAGTTTTACTTATTCACATGTATTTATGTATTTTACTTTGGGTATTGATATGATGTGTGAGTCCCTTGTTGTACCTATTCGTGTTGCTACCCCTATAGATAATTCTTTAGTGGTGGATTGGGTGTACCGATCCTGTATTGTGACCCTTTTGGGGTATGATACTTGGCGGATTTGATTATTCTAGATATAGTAGATTTTGATATTTTTTTTGGTATCAAATGGCTCTGTCTATGCCATGCTAATATGTATTATCGTGCCAAGACAATTACTTTAGTTTTGTCGGGTGTATTGAGGCTGGAGTGGAAGGGTACTCAGGATTTATATCCTAAGAGAGTTATTTCATTTCTTCGAGATTGGCAAATTATAGAGAAGTGGTGTCTTTCTTATTTGGTGTATGTGCGTGACACTAGTTCCAGCACGCCTTCTTTAGAGTCAGTGAGGGTGGTGAGAGAGTTTATGGATATGTTTTCTACAAATCTTCTAGGTGTTCCTCTTGATAGAGACATCGATTTTGCTATGACTTGGAGCTGAGCACTTAGCCCATATCCATTCCTCCTTATAGGATGACTCCGACGGAGTTGAAGGACCATCTTCAGGACTTGTTGAATAAGGGTTTCATTAGGCCCAACATTTCATCTTGGGGTGCTTCGATGTTGTTCGTGAAGAAGAAGAATGGGTTTATGCGCATGTGTATTGATTATCGACAGTTGAACAAGGTGACCATCAAGAACAACTATCCTCTTCCACGCATTGATGATTTGCTTGATCAGCTTCAGGGCACTTTGGTATTTATAAATAATGACTTGAGGTCGGGATACCATCAATTGAGAATTAAGGCTTCGGAGATCCCTAAGATTTGCGGATAAAATGCAGTACTAAGGTTCACTTTTTTAGAAAAGTTTGGGTACGAGGGTGAACCTTAATACTGTATTTCATTCGCAAATCGATGGTTAGGATACTGATATCATAGTCTTTAAGTAACTCAATCCATCTCCTCAAGCCATCCGCAGTTTATGGTTCATCATATGTCGCATGTGAACTTCTTTGTGAGAGTGAACTTAATTTTATTTTTATACCCATGTATGTGTTATTGTATATTTGTGAGTGAATATGGATAACTCTCTTGTAGTGAGGGCACATGTTTAACAAAAGATAGGGGAAGTATTTGATTTCTTGATTGAGTAATCTATTAGTATTTGATAATATCGTAGAGTCGTCCTTGATGCTAAGTGGTCTTGAAGTAGTGGTTCATGAGGTTTTAAAATATGTTGAATGAATAAAACATACTGTAATAATAACTTTTCATCCATGATAATCGTTGTAGTCTTAGCTTGAGTAATATTAATTCAATCGGTGTAGTTGTAGTAGAGTCTAAGTCATGAGTGTATAGCTTACTCGAAGACGAGCAAGAGTATAGTATGGGGTGTTGATGTTAGGCAAAAATTCATGACATTTTACTATAGTTTGCCTCATATTTTACTTGTTTTAGTAAGGTTTTGAGCTTACTTTTATATAAAATACGCTTATGTAGCTTGTCTTGATGAGTGGGATAAAGAACAATGGATTTTGCATGGATTTGGAGCATATTGGAGTATAAAATGAGCTTTGAAGTCTGAGTAGGAGCCAAGAAAGATGATTTGGAGCATATCCAATGATGGTAGATCAAGACAAAAGAGAAATGCGAAGAAAAGGAAAAATGCACTACAGGGAGGCCCTAGGCACCGCCGAGGTGCCACCGCAGTGCAAAAAAAAGTCACCCGCACATTTTACAGAGTTGCTGGAGAATTGCACTACAGCCTCGCCCAGGGCGCCGCCCCAAGCCTTTTTGTAGTGTAATTTTTCCCAGTCTGTTTTTAGAGAGGAAAACTTATCCAAAACTTTTTGGAGCTCTATAAATACATCTTAAACATATTATTTTCATAACTTTTGACCTAGAGAGAGTTTGGAGTCACCATAGGGGGCCGGAGAACATCGGTTTTATCTTTTCTTCTCCACTATTTCTACTTTTATGTTTTTCATAAGATGAATTATAGTAATTTCTCCATGTCTATGTGAAGCTAACTTATCTAGAATTATGAATGTCCAAGCATTTGGGGTGTTAAGTATGTGAAATGAATTTTGTATTGCTTGTTGGTTGCAGGGTGTTTTCTATTCATTTAAATACTGACTGTTGGTTTTGTGAGATATTTGGTTGGCTCGGGTACTATGATTGGTACGGGATACTAACGGTTGGCTCGGGTACCACGCCTGGTACAGGTTCTATATTGGTTGGATCGGGCACCATGCTTGGTACAGGTTCTATATCAGTTGGCTCGAGTACCATGCCTGGTACGGATTCCAATTGGTATCTCAACAAATTGAAGGATTTCATTGAACTTTGGTTGCAATGAGACAAGAAAGAGAGGTTGGAACTGGGAAGGTTCCAATTGGTATTTGGCCTGAGAAGTTGTGGTAAAACATGGATGACCGCTTAACAGTCATCCATGGGGCAAATTGAGAGTAGTATATGTGGCTTGAAGCTGGAAATTTGGTGTGTTACAATGCTTGGATGACGGAAATTGTTGGTGTATAATTGATTTCCTTACTGTGAATATTTGGGTCTGAAAAGAGTCATAACCTGATTTTGTGTGCTTCAATGTGTGAAATTGCTATGTGTCTTGATTTGAAAGATTTGTATGACATTTCGACAAGGGACTCATCATTGGTTAATATGGTGAGGGGACAGGACTTATGACTATTGGGAAGCTTCGATTTTAGGACAGTCGGGACTTGGTTGGGAACCATGGGAACAAGGGGGTTATTCATGCATAATAGCAGGAATGTGTTGTAGTGAGCGGTTTTCTCTTGTATTTCGAATTTG
Source organism: Jaltomata sinuosa (assembly GCA_003996215.1). Taxonomy (NCBI): domain Eukaryota; kingdom Viridiplantae; phylum Streptophyta; class Magnoliopsida; order Solanales; family Solanaceae; genus Jaltomata; species Jaltomata sinuosa. Next base: position 145,600 of record QJPP01003300.1, read on the forward strand.
ATTTGGCGATATCATGGTGCCAAATTTTGATTTGTGCATTGCTAGGAATGGTCTTGGGGTGTAAGACCATGGCGGAATTATGGAGTTAACATTGTTAACCGGGAATGGGAATGGGTGTACTTTGCTGGAAATTTCAATTTTCTGGGTTGATACCGTCGGGATCGCCATAGAGGAACCGTATCGCTATGGTGATCCCGCTATAGTAGGAATTTCCCTGCTACAGTGGTGCCACTGTAGCAGAGTGACGACCGCTATAGCGGGGAGGGAGGGACAGAATGCCTGCCCTGTTTTTCCTTTCATTTCCAGGGCGTTTAAAGGCAATAGTTAAGCTACGAGCTACTATGTACAAGCAGAAAAACACCAGTAGGAAGAAATTAGCATGCATATAAGGGAAATATTATTTAAAACTAGCATCCATGTGCTTAAAAATGAAGGAAAAAAAGGAAAGGGCAACATCGTCTAGTACGTGCCCCAAATGGGGGAAAAACCTAAAAAATAGTAAATGTTCATAATAAAGGGGGGAGTGGAGGTCCTAGGCCTCATCATCGCTCAGGAAGGGGAACTCCTGCCTGTCCTCGGGCTCAAGTGTGGGAAGATCCTGACTAGGGGCAACGCAGGTGAACATGACCTTGATGGTCTTCCACATCCGGGCAAACATGCGATTCCAGGAGCGCCACTTCTTCTTCTCCTCCTCTAACTCCCTGCGGAGTGCTGCAATATCCTGAGCGAAGGGGGGCGGGGTTGTACCTCCAGTAGTAATGTCCTCCATGAACCTCCTGACCATGACCAGGTTCTCCTCAAGCTGGTGGCTAGTAATCGGGGGTTGAGACTGCGAAAGAGGGGCAGGAGTGTCATCATCATCAACAGCATCCTCAACACCCTGGTTGCTCCCTGCTTCATCTACCTTCATATTCTTCTTGGAGGTGACCAATTTCACCCGGAGAGGGTTGAAGGCATCATCCATATCTACCTCCTTATCGGTGTCATCCTCTAGCACATGGAACCACCTGCACAACTCAGACACCAGGCCCGGAAGAAATGGGCCCTTCCTAGGACCCTGGTAGAAGTCCTTTCACTCTAAAATAATCTAGCCCCAACATTCAAAATGATCCCCTACATAGCACAAGCAATCACCAAGGCCCGAGCATAAGTCACGTTGGTGGTATTGCCCGATGGATGAATCCTCCGAGACACCAAATTCAGCCACCTCCTAGCATCCGCAGAAAAGAAGGCACTAGTGATGCCCTCAACACTGGGCCAGTAGACCTGACCTCTAAACTCCTCCTCCACCAAAGTATCTCTTAGCCATATCATATCCCACAGTCGATACTTGGCCTCATATAAAACATTGGAGATGTGAGGCACTCCTAGCACCTCATTGATAGTTTGAGAGTCCACAGGGACATCTACCCCTCGGAGGCAGATAGTGGGGTTGTGATCATCCCAATGAACGGTGGGGAGTATAGCATAGAACTCCCGCAGCCAACTTATACGCGTGAAAGGAGGAGCCACCACTAGTGGAACCCAGTTGAACTCTTGGAGCCTGCGATAGAAGGCGACTGCTTTCTCATCCACCCCATCTATCTTGAAGGCCCTCTCGAAACAGAAACCTAGCCTTCGATAGTCCCGGTACCTCTCCCGATTAGCATCATCATGGAACCTCTCATAGGGATACTCGGGTGCTTGTTCGTCAGCCATTGAGTGTGTTAACCTGCAATGTGGCAAGGGGCAGGGTTAGAACTCGATAAAGCATAAAGGAATGAGTGTTAAAAAAAAGAATTTCTCTAAGTGTTAGCCTGGGAGGCTATTGTTTTCGATCTTCCGCTATAGCAGATAATCATCTGCTACAGTAGAACCACTATAGCGGGAATTTCTCCACTTGGGTTCCGCTATAGAGATCTTCATCGTCCCAAAACTTCAAGGGGTTCTTCAATGGTGCCCCTTGACCTAAAAACTCTGTGGTTAACATTCCAAGTTCGGATTAGTACTTCTAAAGTGTTCTATCACTATTTTATGCAAAAATTTAGGCGTTATAACCCCTATATTTTGTTTAAATCGCAAGTTTTCTCCAAGAATAACCCTTCACCTTCCCCACTATTTTGAGCCCATTTTGGCCAAAAGTTACATAATCCTTATGCCCAGAATGTTGTGGAGGCGTTGTAAACATAAGGGAAGCACCCATGCTTCGGAAATCCGACAAGAATCCAACCTATTTTCAAATTCAAAAACCAACTACAATGTATACCCAAATTCACTATTTCTACCACAATCCTATCTATAATCATGCAATGAAATAAAAGAGTAAGCAGGTACGATTGTTACCTGGAAATTTCGACGTCGGAAACGGGGTGATCGGGATAAAGGAGGTATTTTCAAAGGGAAATAGAGGAGAATGGGGATGAAACCCCGTTTCATCCCTATTTCAACTGTTGCCAACTGCTATAGCAGTTGGCACCTTGCTATAGTGGTACCACTGTAGTGGTATAATGTCTTCTATAGCGTACGTCAGTCATTTTCAGGAAAGGAAAGGGTTCTTCTGGGTCCTTTAAAGTTTGTTCCCTCTGAGATTCTATGAGGCCCCGAATCTCTTGGGTACTTGGAGAAGGTTACCTTTAGAAATATTTTGGATAGCTCGGGAGAGGTAATTCCTCATCAGAGCAGGATCATAATATATTTATATTGGGTCGAGTATGACTAATAGAGGGAAGTTCGATAATTCATGTAGGATCGTAATTATGCTATCATGGTGGGACTGTGAGAGCCCCAAACTAGTTTCCTTCCTTTCTTTTTGCATGAGGGATCATTCGGGGATGAATGATGTAAATTGTTATTTATTGTAACAACTTGATACATCGTTATTTTAGAAATCACGATATCACGAATTTAGGGAACGATTAAAATACGTGTTGAATTAAGTGGGGTTGGCGTGATGGAAATTTCAGATTTTGAAATTCGTTCGGGCTGGCGTCACTCTACTATAGCATAAATTATTCCATTATAGTGTTACCATTGTAGCGGTTAGCCAGCCGCTATAGCAGTATGGCAGAAAACAGTAGCTTAATTACGCGATCTTAATAAAAGACTTCTCCTCCTCAGTTGGAAAACACACGAGGGTTACTCCAAAAACCCTCCTAGGCTACTCCAAAGCTTAGAGCCATGGGGAGGAGGGATTTTGACTAAAAGGATGCAAGACTATGGATTTTGAGTTTGCCATCCGTTAGAAAATGCCTTCACGGAGCCAGATAAATGCGTGGTGCAGTTGCTTGGCATCCAGGTAGGCTAGGTTTCTTTTCATTGAGTAGACTTAGACCTGTTCCATTTTATATGGTTGCATAGACGGAAAGGAGAATTCATGTTTAAGCCTTCGGGCACGGAGTCTGGAGGATTGTTGTGTTTGACTGGTCTTGGAATGGAAAGGGTAGGGTTGGGATAATGTTTTGTCATCTTCGGGTTGTTTGTGTTCATTATGTGAGGTGGGATGCTAGAATCCAGGAACTAGACCGTTGGGAAGGTTTGGGGAATCAAAAAATGTCATGGGTAATTAAATGACTAGTTAGAGGGAGTTTAGGGAATTTTTTAATGTAAAGGAAGTAGAGTAATCAAGAAGGGTTGAGGTACTAATGTTAGGGGATGTCTTCCCCGTGTTGTATTTGTCTTAAGAGAAGGATTTCAAAATTGATGTGTCTACTAGTTGCGTGTCTTGGGGATGAGTCGGGACTTGGTCTCCGGACAAGAATTCAAGGTTGGGATCGTGAACCGGATATTTGGGTAGGTGATTGTTAATGTCTTATCAAATGCAATGTATGTACATGTAACTATAACTTAGTATTGTATGTACTTTTGTGCTTAGAAAAGGAATTATAAATGTCCAAGCATTTGGGGTGTTAAGTATGTGAAATGAATTTGATATTGCTTATTGGTTGCAAGGGTGTTTTTTGTTCATTTAAATGTTGACTGTTGGTTTTGTGTGATATTCGGTTGGCTCGGGTACCACGCCTTGTACGAGATACTAACGGTTGGTTCGGGTACCACGCCTGGTACAGGTTCTATATTGGTTGGATCGGGTACCACGCCTGATATAGGTTCTATACTAGTTGGCTCGGGTACCACGCCTGGTATGGGATACTAACGGTTGGCTCGAGTTCCACGCCTGGTACAGGTTCTATATTGGTTAGCTCAGGTACCACGCCTGGTACAGGTTTTATATCGGTTAGCTCAGGTACCACGCCTGATACGGGTTTAAATTGTATTATTGATTGTGTTTGTTGAATGGTTCCATGAGTGAACCGGGTTGAGTGTTAAATCTGTATCTAATTGTATTGGTCCTTGAGAGGCCGAGTTATTACACTTGAATATGAGATTGGTCTTGGGTTGAACCGAGCATGGCATATTAACACTAGGTGTTGGTCTAGGGATCCGTAGTTGGTCCAGAAATGTAATGAGGGTAAATGTCTTGATTGTTGAATCATTGTTAAAGGATGGTTGAACCTGTTCCATATGATTGATAAGTGGGTAGTAAGACTGAGAGTCTGGGTTGTATTACTGGTTGTTGTTGTCTGTTGGGCATTGTCCTAGAGGTCTCTGGGGCTGTTCGGGCATTGTGAGTAGTATTTACGTATGTATGTGGTCTAGTTGGCGAGTAACTGGGCTTACTTCTGGTTGTTGAGTCATAGAGGTTTACTTGAGTCACGGAATGGTAGTCCGAGTCTAGACATAGTAGTCAATTTACGTATTAAGGTGACTTGGAAAGTCTAAGGGCTAAGCGTGACTCGGGAAGTCCAAGGGTTAAGTGTGACTTGAGAAGTCTTAGGTGTCAGGGTGTGGAGTTTCTGAGTGGTGTAGTTGGCATCAGAATGGGATAGGAAGACTGGGGATGGAACGAGTAAGTCCATAGGTATAAATTTCATGATGTATAAGCTCGTGGTCGGGTTGATGTTGTGTTTTGATAAAAGTGGGTGTTGAAGGACTGTAGTATTGTAACTATTTGCATATTTTCTCATGTTTCCCTATATGATGGTATGGAGTGGATTCGAATCGACCGATGATGTCTACCAGTACGTGTGGTTGTACTGATACTACTCTTGCTATACCTTTTTGGGTATAGTCTGATTGTAGGGTCAGTGATGTTTCATAGGTACATGACGGTGGTGATCTCCAGCAGCTTCTACTCTTCTATATCATAGTGGAAGTTGTGTCTTCTTTTATTTACTTGTACTTCTCCTGTAGTAGCTCTTTTACCTGCTTAAACTAGATCCTAGAAAGGGTTGTTTCGGGTTTAAAAGTGGTTTTCTTTTATGTATTTATTGTTGTAAAGAATTTTCCTGAAGTAAAGGTTTGTAAACATTTTCATGTATTAAGAAGAGGGTATTTATGATTTTACTTTGATTTCCGCAATTGCCTATTGGATCGGGTGGTAAGGGTTCCGCCTATCTAGGTACTTAGAGTAGGTGCCCGCATGGCCCGGTAGTTGGATCGTGATAGTTGCTTAGCTTCCCTATCAGTATTATTGTTATTACACCCTTATTATCTTATTACTCGCTCCATTTCAATTTCTTTGTCCTATTTTTCTTTTTACTCTGTTTTAAAAAAGAATGTCTCTTTCCTTTTTTGACAATTCTTTAATTTAAACTTTCCATATGATATGTTTAAGACCACAAGATTAAAAGATAATTGAGTACATTTGACATCTCTTTAATTTAAGACCACAAGATTCAAAAGTTTTCTTTACTTTCTAAAACTTCCAAGTCAAACCTGGACAAACAAATTAAAATGGAGGGAGTATTTGATTTTATTATTAGCTGTTGTTCCTTTTCCTTCAATTTTATCATGACTTCTTCATTTCTATATTCCTTTTTCATACTTGCTTTGAAATACTTTACTTGAGCGGTCGATCTATTGAAAATAACATCTCTATATTCACAAAGTAGGGGTAAGGTCAACGTACACACCATCCTCCCCAGACCTCACCTTGAATTACACTGGGTATATTATTGTCGTGTTGTTATTTTCATACTTGTTGGGTAACACCAACATTCTATCGATGATAAGGCTTATGTAATGGTTCGGGTATGACCCCCATCAGCTTCATAGTCGAAGCTGACGCTAGTTTGACGGGTTTAATTAAGAAATAAAGTTGTGCTCTTGTTATTTGCTATAGCTTTTGGCACAATTATAAGCGCTTGATCCTAGAGTATCAGAATTGAAGTGGATAACTACTGAAAGCATCTATGTAGTAAGGCTATACCAAGATGACTGGTCTCATAATTCAACTTCTCCAAAGCCACTGGTATTATAGCCGAGACAACGACAAGTTCTCTGCTCCGACGGGGATGGGACAACAACAGTTTTTTTTGAGAAATCAAGAGAAGATCTCGAGGTCATGAGTTTGATTTTCAAGAACATCATTTTGTGTGTGACAAGTGTTGTAGTGGCAAGGCTCGGGTGATAGGACAGAGATGAGTCAGGCCAGAGTCATGGTCAAACATGATACTTGTTTAATGGGCTTGATTAAGAAATAAAATTGTCTCCTTATTATCAGTTATATTGTTTGAAATGATAATAAGTGTTTGATCCTAACAAGGATACTCCCTTAGTTTCATTTTAGTCTTGGTTTAAGTGGACATGAAGTTTAAGAATGTAAAAAGAGATTTTTGAATTTTGTATCTTAAATAAAGATGCGTATAATATACATAAATTACTTGAATTTTATGATTTTAAATATGACATGTAATTCCTATAATGGTAGTAAAATGAGACTGTTAGAATTAAAAACTTACAACAAAATAATAATAAATCCAGTAAAATCTTGCAAGTGAGGTACGGAGAGATGATAATATTTTCAAAAATAGACTTGCCCCATTGATGAATCATGAGTGAGCATGTTAGTGATAGTGATGAGTGAAGTGAGAGTGCACTTTGAGGAGTGGATGAGACCCGTGTCTGGCAGGGTATACACACATAGCTAGTAGTAGGCCAGTCGTGTGTGAGTCTCTTTACTTCTGACTTTTTTCCATCGCCTATATTTATTGCAAGTACCAACTAACTAACATTCCATTATAATAAAAGCATCCTTAACTTTTTCTTTTGCTTTTACAAGTGCCATCTTGTTCCTATCAACTGTACTGTTTTCAGTTCTCTGAAGAAGAAGAAATTGGGTCTTTTTCATCTTTAGACCATGAGCTGTGAAGAGAAAAATAAGTCCATGGCTGAGGTGTATGATGAATATGTGAGAAGTAATACTTGTGAAAGTGTTGCCATTCAAATTCCTCAGGTGAAACACCAAAGATTGATGCTTTCTGTTTTCTCTGTCTTGATTTCTTTTCTTTCCTTTTCTTGTTTTTTTTTTTGGTTTGGGAATGGAAGGAGACATGAGTGGAACTAAAGCCTACATGGTCCAAATGGCGTTCAATTAAATTCCCATGTCAGGAAAATTATATAAATCTTTGAATCACCTTGAGCATAAGGAAGTGAAAATGAAAAAGGGAACTTGTGTTGTTCTTGTTTATTATAATTGTGTATTTACTGAGATAGTGATTACTAGCTAAGAGCTGCAAAAGATTTTGGTGATACTTTTTGAGTTTGATTTCCACTAGTTAGTTAGTGGATTTGTTCGTTTGCAACTCTGTAAAGTTTTGTTTTCCCAATTATAAGATGGATTTAGCTTTTATATCCACCGACATAGTAATGAAATTTTTACATAACCAATGTAATTTTTACCTTATAATTGACCTGATACGGTAAAAAAGTGTTTTATATTGTCAATGTATAGAGGTTGTTGTTATTCAGTTTTTATGTCCTATATGAAAACCAACTACTTAGATCCTTAATGTTATTTTATCAAATAAGACATTGCTACATATTACTCTTAATCTGTTGGACCTATGTTGCTCGGACTCTCCAAAAAATGGTGCCGCCCATGTCAGATCCTTAAAAATGCACTACTTTTGGAGGATTTGATAGGCCCGTCGACATTTTTGAAGAGTCCGAGTAACGTAGTCTTGGACTGATGTTAGGAAGCTTCTCTAAAGTGGAGAAATATGTGGGAAAAGCTCCTCTCCCAAAGCATTGATGAAGCTAAACCTCTCACTTTTCTATTGGAAAGCATTTGCTTGTGCCTTCAAGTTCTGGAGTTTTTCTTTCTGTCTGCTGTTAAGACAATGCTAGGGAGATTTAATCCATAACAGCTTTTTTCTGTCAAGTTCTGTAATGGTGCTTTATGGACTTCTCTTGTCCACTGTAAACCCGTTCATGTACCAAGACAAATTTAGTATATAAGTAGTAGTGTACATACACCAACTGCCTCGGTGTCAGATTATTGATTTGTGTAAGGAAGTTTAAGATATGTAAAGGCATTTCGGTGCACCCGATTTCTTTTTAAAGTTTGAATGTGCCTCTGCTTCTTGCAAGACATTTTGCTCCTTGGTTCTTAGACAAACAATGCCACCGAAATGAGATGCTACTTCAAACTAATATGTGTGTTCTGTCATATTCCATTGAAAAAGAAATACAACGCCAACTAGCTGTTTCTTTCAAAATTGATCAATTGGCGCTTGTTCTCTGCAGAAATTAACTGCTTTTAACTCCCACGAATATAGATTCTTGCATCATTCGAAATCTATTAAGCAAATAGTTGTCTTTATATTTGAAGACTTCTTTCTGTTATATTTCCGTCCAGCTTGCACGTATTCTTTAAGGATGTTTGGATTGTTATGATTTTTAATTGTCACTTTGAGATGTTGATGAAGGTCTTGCTTGATGAGCAGTGGTTCAGGTTTCATAGAATGAGTTACAACTTGTTCTTCCTTTTTAGGGCGAAAGTTCCTCGGGGATTACTGAAGAAAGTACACATGCTAAGCAATGGAGGAAACCAAATCTATTTGTGGAGATACCTTCCAAATCATCGGATGCTTCTAATCAAGAGTCTGTGCAAGTTAAAATGCTTTCAACACCGACGCCTACACCAAAAAGGGTGAATTTCCTTTTGACGCCTAGTCCTTCTAATTCGAGAGCAAACGCTTTTCCTAGTCCTTCCTCGTGCAGAGGCAGATCATCCATCAAGAATCTTTTGCCAAGACTAAGCTTCAAATTGCGTAATATGAATTCGGATACAGAAAAGGCAAACTTACCATATTCAGATACTTCGGCCATGGTGCCACAAGAGAAGGTGTCCATATCAAGGTCATGGTCATTCACTAAATTATTTACACCACGCGTGAAAAGGACGTCATCTTTACCCGTTACACCAATTGATCATTCAAATCCAGAGTCTGCTAGTGGAAGTATCAGCAGAGTTCTGACATTTGGTGTAAGTGTTTTGTTCAAAGTTGGTTTTTTTCATACATGTTGAGTTATCGAAAACTTTTATGATCTAATTTTGAAAGTTGGTCAAAGAATGAGTACGAGTAAAAACTGCTGCAGAAACACCAAGTATCTTGTTTCATTTGATGACCTTTATTGAAATGTTATAGCCTTTCTTTTTTCTTTTTGAAAAATAATATACCTTATGGAGCTTTATTACCAAATCTCTCCTTGAGACCGGACACTTATCAAATTTTAGAACCTTAGCAAGGTTCAAATACCTATCTACTCTTGATAGATAAGATCCTTCTAGCTCTTCAAGCACAATTGCATACTAGGCTCTAATGATGGTGAGGCTGTCAAAAAATTCCTCCAATCTGATAAAAGAACTATAGTAGGACTAATATAACTCTTATCTTCTATGGAAGGAGCATTTCATACCCATCCTGGATCTACACTTGAGTTTATCTGAAGAATGTTTCATATCATATTTGCATATATGCCGACTTTCTAGGAGACGATGTTGTTGTTTCCTTTATTTATTAAAAAGTTTAAGGGGATCCCGTTAGATGCTGTTTCATTCCAAACATCATCAATGTGAGGTATATGCGGAGACCAGGGAAGAGTTTTTACATGTTGAAGGCCTAAAGTAATTGTTTGCCCTCAACACTTTTGTTTAATCATTTGAAATGTGATCTGTTTTTACTGTAGCCAAAAGAAACACAATTGCGCATTTCTCGATCACTTTCTCTACCGGTCATTAACAAAGAACGACGCACTAGGAGAGCTGAATCTTTCTTTCGAGTCATTCCTTCAACCCCTCAAGGGAAGGATGGAAATTCCACAGTTCCAGCTACACCTCCAGCCAAAGTATCTGGTAAATAATTGTTTATGTGATCCAAGTAATTATTTGATTTATGTTAGAATAGGTTAAGAGTCCCACATTGGTTGGGGAATGAACTGGTGGTTTGCTTATATGGACTTGGGCAATCCTCCCCTCATGAGCTAGCTTTTGGGGTTGAGTGAGGCCCAGATGCCATATCTTTACAATAAGCAATGACATGCTCCGGAAGGTCACTGTACTTTGACTCTTTCTGATAGAAAGATGTGATGAGGCTGCTTCTGTAAGGAAGTAACCACATGGTGAGTATATGGGCACCACATGTACTACTGTACATGCATGCTTCCATTGCTATCTAATCAATGTGTTATTTCTCAGAAGACGATGAGGCAAATGGTGAAGATATACCTGAAGAGGAAGCTGTTTGTCGAATTTGTCTGGTTGAATTGTGTGAAGGTGGGGAGACACTCAAGATGGAATGCAGCTGCAAAGGTGAACTTGCTTTGGCTCACCAAGAATGTGCTTTCAAATGGTTCAGCGTAAAAGGTAACAGAACATGTGACGTGTGCAAGCAAGAAGTTCGAAACCTGCCTGTCACACTTCGTCGCCTCCAAAGTGCGAATGTGGGATCCAATAGTTTCCAGCACTTGGAAATAAATGGATACAGGTGAGTGTATTTGTTCTTTTCTTTATGAGCTAAGAAGAGCGAGTATTTCAAAATAGCAAGCAGCCTTGTTCCCCTTCCAATTGGTATTTCTGTCTATTTCACTTTTGTTTTCTCCTAAAATTTGGAATGTTTTGTGATATCAGTCTCTTCTAGTTTCCTGTTAGAACTAACTTCATATCCAAGGGGGCTAGAAATGAATCCAGATTTAGTCTGTTCATATGTAGTTCTTGGTCTATGAAGGCGCATTATTAGGTGCTCCATCTTATTTTACCACTGTGGCCGAGTGCTGAGATTACACATTGACTTTCTGATATTAGATTCATGATAAAAAAGAAAAGTACGTATCGAGTATCAACGAAATAAGAATGAATACTGTTTCGTCGGGAAGTACCACACTCTATTTTAATGATGATTTACAATAAGCGACATCTACTAATGACTCACAACACGAAACGACATGGAAATGTTGAACTAAAAGAATCATGCTTTTTATTAATATTTTTGGTGTTCATCCCTAACAAAAAAGACTAGTTTGTTGCATTTTCTGGTTCCTCTCTACTTATCCCACGTTTGTCTTTGGAGTGGAACTAGTTAAAATTTGAAAATATGGGAAGATTAATGCTTAGAGCTAAGACAATTTAAACAAAAAATACTTGTTAAAAATTATTCAACTGATTCAGCTTCTTAAATTTTGCTGCATTATATGCAGGGTATCACAGGAACTACCCATTCTTGTCATCGTCAGCATGCTTGCCTACTTTTGCTTTCTTGAGCAGCTTCTGGTAATTAAGGAAGGTTTTCGTTAAAGAAACAGTCCGTCATCGATCTTGTATTGATTTACTATTGGCCCATCTGCAGGTTGGAACAATGGGTACAGGTGCAATAGCTATATCAGTTCCCTTTTCTTGTGTACTAGGTCTGCTTTCGTCTTTGGCATCTACAACCATGGGTATGTCATCTTCTGCTTAGTTGAAACATTTTAAAAACTTTGATCAATCGAATGTTGTAGATATATAGCTTCAAAGGAAGTATAAGTACTAATCAGTACCCCCGTAGGTCCTAGTTAATACAGAATAGGACAGATCTGAATGTCCACGAGACACATCTGTGTTAAGTTGAGATGTCTAGATGATCACTTGGTAAGTTTAAGTGTCAAACTGACGGTTGAGGCCAAGTTTGAGTGTCTGTAAGTATATGTATTTTGCGTTGATAAAATCGTACCTTATAAGAAAAAAAGTTAGTCATAAATGGAATAATGTAAACTTTGAACTAAGACTTGGATATAGTTGAAAAACTTATCTGAGACCTGAACTCAAAGTAGCAAAATGTGATCTTCACTTGGCTATCTCATGACTAATGCTGGTGAAAAAATCTTATGCTCATATGTGTTTCCTTTTGTATTCTGACAAAATCTTTTTATCTTTTTATTTTTTGGTAGTGAAGAGAAGATTTGTTTGGGTTTATGCATCCATTCAGTTCGTCCTCGTGGTATTCTTTGCTCATATGTTCTACTCCTTGGTAAGTAATTCTAATTTCTAATTCCTAAATGTAAAGCTCTGAATGAATTAGGGACATTATGCTAGATCCAGAGTCGGATCCAAAATTTAAACTTGACGTGTGTAAACCTTTAAGTTCTTATCACTATCATGAGTTCATAATTTGATACTTATTGACATTTTAGTAATTTTTCACATATATATTTATGTTTCGTGTTAAAAATACTAGGTTCAGTTGAAACCATTGACTAAGTCTGCAGCCGCCTCTGGTTGGACCTCTATAATGTAACTGTACATTTTCAGGTTCATGTACAAGCTGTTCTTTCAATTCTTCTCTCAACGTTTGCTGGCTTGGGGGTTGCAATGTGTGGATGTTCCATACTTATCGAGTTCTTTAGATGGAAAAGGCGGAGGCAAGCCTTGTTAGATCAACAACAGCAGAATTCTCAGCTGAATCAAACAGAAACATCGTCCCACATAGGCCGTCAAGATTATCAACCGGATATTGAAAATCCGGGGACATTTAGTGGGAGCTAGAGATAGTCAATTACGCTATAGCAGCTTATAAGGCATTTAAAAACACAGTCCTTGGGGGAATGGCTTGTTGTATATATCTCGACGTTACTCATCCTCCACCAGGAAGTAGAAAAGTTTATTTGTACTGTGAAAGCGTGGAAAGAAAAAAAATCCATAAAAAGCAAAAGAAAAGATGTGAAAAGCAGACATGTTTTAGTACACATTTGCTGTGGGGAATGGCTTGTTTTGTATATCTTAAATATTACTTATTTTAAGCATAAAAGATAGGCCTTCAGCAGGGGCGGAGGGAGAGTGTTGGCTATGGATTCGGCCGAATTTAGTAACTTTGGTTCAAATTCTGTATTTGTCTTAAAATTCATTGAACATTTACAGATTATTAATTTAGAACTCGGTAACTTATAAAAATTAAAATCTAAAATCATAAGTTTCAAATTGTGGTTTTGCCTCATGCCTTCACACTCAATGTCATACCACTTTCATCCAGAGAGTAAATGAAGAAAGTGGCATCTTGTTTTTGGGCTTAATGGGAACACTATGGAATTACATGTGTGCTCTGTGTTTGCAACTTTCTTGTTTGAAGATTGGGTCATTTGTTTCTTTAGCCTTCCATTTTGCTAGTGCTATGTTGACTTGAACTCTGGACAGGACATGTTCCCAACTTGGGTTGACAAAGCTATTGGCTATTGCAATATTGAGGCTGCAGCCAGTGACTTATGTATGAATTTGTACAAGTGGTTTTCACCTATTACTATATCGCAATTCAGTTTGCATATGGATTTAGATGTAGTGCTCTCGAGATTCTAAGTTTTACTTGTCTCAATTGATGTTTTACTGTACTTTCTATTTTCTCTTTCATATGCATGGTAAGAAATAGGTGATATTATCAATTGAGACAAGTAAAACTTAGGATCATCCGATACTCTACTCGATAGTTTAAAAATCACACCCCAAACCATGCAATGAAACATAAATTAAATCAACTTTGCTCATTTCATATATAAATTAAAGGTAAAATACATAGATGGTCCTGTTAGAATATAAATAAGTTCACACAGTTAGTTAAGTTAGTTAATCACTGTTAGGAAAATAGTTAGTTAATCTGTTAAAGTTGTTAAGCCAAATTAACTATCACACAAACCAACAACTAACTCCTAAATCCATCTAACCGACTCTAACCAACTTTTGTATATATATACTCACACAATTGTACACAAGACTTGGATCATTGAATACAAAGAATGATATTCCCTTCTCCTTAAAGTTTCTTCTTCTCTTCTTATTTCTCTTCTTATTCTCTGCTTTGTTCTTGTTCTTCATAAAGAGTTCATTAAAGAACTCATCTATCATATCTCAGTTCATGGTATCAGAGCATCCATCAAACTCATTGATTGATGCTTAGTTCGATTCTGGAGAATTACTGATTGCTTGAACAACTTGTGTCTTCAAAATTCCGCTACAAAGACAGTCTGAAGTTTCTGGGAAAATAGCAATGTCGATTCCTGAGAATGCAACTAATAGATCTGGAACACAGGTCAACAACTCACAAAGTTCATCTCAAGTCATTGATAACAATCATCCACTCTATGTGCACACAATTGATGTAAGTGGAATTTCTTTGATTTCTATCAATTGACTGGTTCTGAGAATTATTCATTGTGGAGTAGGTCTATGCGTATAGCCTTATTGGGTAGAAACAAGTTAGGTTTTGTAGATGGTTCATGCAAGAAAGAAAGTTTCAGAGAAGAGCTTTGGGGTCAGTGGGAAAGAGTAAATGCCATTGTTCTTTCTTGGCTGATGAACACTGTGTCCAACAACCTTCTAAGTGGGATTGTCTATGCTTCAAATGCATATGCTGTGTGGGAAGAATTGAGAGAAAGGTTTGACAAAATTAATGGTTCAAGAACCTTTAATCTGCACAGAGATATTGCTTCAATTACTCAAGGAATCAGTTCTGTTTCTGTGTATTTCACTAGACTACAAGGATTGTGGAATGAATTTGAGGCCCTTGTGCCTTCACCTGGCTGTGAGTGTGACAAGTCTAGAGGTTTCTTGGCCTATCTTCAAAGGCAAAAGTTGTATCAATTCCTAATGGGGTTGAATGATTCCTACCTTCAAGCTAGGAGTCAGATTCTTCTAATGACCCCTCTTCCCTCAGTAAATCAGGCTTATGCCATGATTGTTAATGATGAAGGCCAGAAAGGGATTACCTCCTCTGCATCTGGGCTACTAGGTGCTGGACCTAGTCACTATGAAGCTTCATTAACTGCTTTGTACTCTAAGACTAACTATCAGAATCAGCAGAAAAAAAAGAAAGACTAGAGCATCCAATGTGATTTCTGCAAGTTGAAGGGTCATCTAAAAGAAAACTGTTGGAAATTAGTTGGTTATCCAAACAACTTCAAGAAAAAGAAATGAGGGCAAGGTGGAGTTGCAGCCTACAATGTCATGGGAGAAAATTGCTCTATCTCTCAGAATAAAGACTATGGTTATGGTTCTGCAACTAATCAAGAATCAGAACATCATGTCACTGCAAATGTAGTTGGTCTGTATCAAGCCTTGGAAAAAGGAAGATTGCCACATCAGTCCAATATGAACCAACCTGGTGCTTGTGTGTTTACAAAAGAACAGTATGATCAAATTCTTCAAATGCTAAAAAAGAGCACATGTGTATCAGCCAACACTCAAGTCACAGGATCAAATGATCTAACATGTGGTAATACTACAGGGTCAGGTATATCTTGTTCCATGCTAGCTGCTAGTAGTGTCAATAAGTGGATCATAGACACAGGTGCAACCAACCATATGGTGGCTAAGGTTGAACTACTAGAAAAACCTTCTATCAATAAAATGGAAAATCCAAGGAAGGTGTATCTACCAAATGGTGATATTTCTTTAGTTACTCATACTGGTCAGAGTACTATATCACCCATAAGTACACTTCAAAATGTGCTATTGTTACTTCAGTTTAAGTATAATTTGTTGTCTGTTTCAAAAGCCACTAGGAAACTTTATTGTGCTGTTCTATTCTTCCCTGACTTTTGTATCTTTCAGGATCTCTCAAGTGGGAAGGTGAAGGAGATTGGTAGCCATGAATATGGACTTTATCTGCTAAATTAGCTTACTGCAAAACCTGCTACTGAAGTAACACTGTCTGCTAATGCTACTGAAGAACCTGTTTCTAAAATTGAGGATATTAGTCTTTGGCATAGGAGATTTGGGCATGTGTCCACTAATGTACTTAGTCAATTACTACCTAGTAAAGCTCAAAACATAGCTGAGATAGTTAATAAGTGTACTGTTTGCCCCTGTGCAAAACAGACTAGAGCTCCTTTTCCTGCTAGTAGTATAAAAAGTATTGATTGCTTTGATATGGTTCATATGGATGTTTGGGGTCCCTATAAAATTCCTACTATAGATGGTTCCAAGTACTTTTTAACCATTGTAGATGATTACACAAGGATTACATGGATTTACCTATTAAAATTGAAATCTGATGTGTGTGTTATCATTCAAAATTTCCTCCAGTTTGTACAAATACAATTTCAGAAAACTGTTAAAATCTGCAGAACTGATAATGGAGCTAAATTTGTTAATGAGATATGCAGTAATTTATTCACAAAACTAGGAATAATACATCAAAAGACTTGTGCCTATTCCCCTCAGCAAAATGGTGTAGCTGAGAGGAAGCACAGACACATACTTGAAGTCACTAGAGCTCTAAGATTACAAGCTCATATACCTATCAAATTTTGGGGTCACTGTGTCTTAGTTGTTGTATACCTTATTAATAGATTACCTTCTTCAGTTATAGGCATGTCTCCTTATGAGAAGCTGCACAATAAGAAACCTACTATCAACCATCTTAGAGTACTAGGGTGTATGCTTTGCAAAATTAGTTCAACAGACTGATAAACTGCAATCAATAACTAGAAATGTTGTCTTAATGGGATACTCTGAAGTTCAAAAGGGTTATATTTTGTATGATATAGCTACAAAGTCTTTTTTTGTTAATAGAGATGTAACTTTTCAAGAATCTATCTTTCCTTTTCATATGAATAAGTATGTGTCTCCTATATTCAATTATACTGAAATGGCTCATGATGATACACCTATGTCTAACCATAATTTTGATGGTGTGTCTTCAGGTACTAGTCAGGTACATATTGATAATTTATCAAACACTGATACTGTGCAGCAAACCCAAGCTCAACCTTCAGTGGAACAACAACCAGTACCATCTCTACCTATTCAAGTTCATACCAGACATAGCTCAAGGTCTGATGTTTCAACAAGAACATCAGGAAGGGAAAAACAACCTCCAATCTGGCTTAAGAACTTTGTCTCCTGAACTACCACTCAACAGGATATTCCATATGCTATATCTAACTATATTTCATATGATCATATCTCTTCAAAGTATCAAGCTTATCTGTCTACATTTTCTTGTGAAACAGAACCTAAGAACTATGAAGAAGCTATCAAAGATGCTAGATGGGTGCATGCAATGAAAGATGAGATTACAGCTCTTCAAAGTAACAATACATGAAAGTTAGTTTCACTGCCAAAGGGCAAGAGACCTATAGGTTGCAAGTGGATATACATGATCAAGTATAAATCTTCAGGTGAAATAGAGAGGTTTAAAGCAAGGCTTGTAGCAAAAGGATATAATCAACAAGAAGGTATTGATTATCAGGAGACATTCTCTCTTGTTGTCAAGATGATCATAGTAAGAACAGTCCTATCTATTGCAGCTTCTCAACAATGGTACATCCATCAAATGGATGTGTTCAATGTTTTTTTGCAAGGAGATCTTCAGGATGAAATCTACATGGATATTCCTCAGGGATTTGTCAGCCAGGGGGAACAAACAGTATGCAGACTCACCAAATCCCTTTATGGGCTAAAACAAGCTCCTAGGCAATGAAATGCCAAATTAACAGAAGCACTGATACAACTCAAGTATGTACAAAGTCAGTATGATCACTCATTGTTTACAAGAAAAATAGAAAAAGGAATTGTGATCATACTAGTTTATGTAGATGACATGTTGGTTACTGGAGACAATTTAAAGCTGATTGAAGAAGCAAAGTCATCACTACACAAAGTATTCAAAATGAAGGACTTAGGGGAACTCAAATATTTTCTTGGATTAGAATTTGCAAGAACAAAACATGGAATTCTGATGCACCAAAGGAAGTATTCTCTGGAACTGATCTCAGAACTTGGTCTATCAGCTTCTAAGCCAGCTCAAACTCCTATAGATACAAATTTCAAACTGACAACAAGGGAATATGATGAATATGTCAACACTCAGAGTACAGAAGATCCTTCATTAACAGGCATACGTCAATACCAAAGGTTGATAGGCAAGCTATTATACCTAACTATGACAAGACCAGATATTGCATTTAGGGTCCAAACTCTTAGTCAATATCTACAGCAACCCAAAAAATCTCACATGGAGGCAGCTCTAAGGATTGTGAGATATGTCAAATCTCAACCTGGACAAGGGGTGCTCATCTCAAGCAAAGCTATTGAAAGTGTATCAGCTTTCTGTGATGCAGACTGGGCTGCTTGTGCACATTCTAGGAAATATGTTTCAGGGTTCTTTGTCAAGCTTGGACACTCTCTCATATCTTGGAAATCAAAGAAACAAACAACTATATCCAGAAGCTCTGCAGAAGCTGAATACAGAAGCATGATCTCAACTGCTTCTGAACTCACTTGGTTACTTGGTTTGCTAGAAGAGCTGGAAGTAAAGATCACTCTGCCTATTCCTATATTCACTGATAGCAAGTATGCTATTCAAATAGCAGTCAACCCAGTCTTCCATGAAAGAACAAAGCATATAGAGATTGACTGTCACTTCATCAGGGAGAAAATTCAACAAGGGAAGATGCAGCCTTACTATATCTCCACTGCAGAACAACCTGCAGACATGCTAACTAAGGGTCTCACTAAAGCTCAACATCACTATCTATGCTCCAAGTTAGGTGTACTTAACCTGTTTCATGGCACCTAACTTGAGGGAGGATGTTAGAATATAAATAAGTTCACACAGTTAGTTAAGTTAGTTAATCACTGTTAGGAAAACAGTTAGTTAATCTGTTAAAGTTGTTAAGCCAAATTAGCTATCACACTAACCAACAACTAACTCCTAAATCCATCTAACCGACTCTAACCAACTTCTTGTATATATATACTCACACAATTGTACACAAGACTTAGATCATTGAATACAAAGAATGATATTCCCTTCTCCCTAAAGTTTCTTCTTCTCTTCTTATTTCTCTTCTTATTCTTTGTTTTGTTCTTGTTCTTCATAAAGAGTTCATTAAAGAACTCATCTATCATATCTCAGTTCAGGTCCCTTTAAGTTGTCCACAACAATCAAATGGGCATCTTAATTTTGCCAATGACCAGATAAATACTCTATTTAGCACAAATGTATTTTGTGAACACCTGAATCTAGCAGACCTTACGCATGAGCTACAATCACGGATAACGTGCCAAATAAATAAATAACAAATGAACACGTGTTTTTTTAGGATGTAACTTTGTATACATTTATTTACAAAAATATATATAACTTATTTGAACAGAAAACCATCCCGTCTACCCCCTTCGTCTTCCCCTATCTTTAAAAAAAGAAAAAAATTATTTAACTAAGTAAATATAGCTACAACATATAGCGATATATTTAAAATATTACAAAATGTAGTGACAGTTAGAATCTCTTAAGAGTATTTGCCAGTTTGCTTCCTTCCTTCTTTTCAAGCCTTAAAACACTCCCTGTAACTCTCACTTCACTCTCTCACCAAATTTCACTTTTCTTAATTTGCTCCTATTCTCTCTCTACATTGCACATGATTTTGCTTCTTCCTCAATTTGTGAGATTGTGCTTTTTTCAGTTAGGTAACGATTTACATAATTATATGTTGGATATATGTATCTATTTTCTTCTATTGTTTCTCAAATTTTAAGCCGTTAATTTGAAATTTTTTAAGGTTTTTCTCAAACTTTTGTCTTTGCGTATCAATAGCGAAATCTTCTACTCCTAAAGAGGGTTACTCGAGATATACCTTCTAACCAACATATTTGTCAAGATTGTCCATCCTTTGATTTGTACATTTCCACTCAAGAAGATGACAATAATACATATATCAGATTTATTGGTCACAGAGCTATGCCTCTTAACTGTGTCAAGTGAATTCATTTTATTTATAGATAATATTTTGATGATGAATCATACGTGTAAAAAAGCAAAATCTTTGGACAAAGCGAATTCAGTTGAACCCTCTTGAACTAATATAGGGTCCGCCCCTGCTTGTATCAGATTTATTTTTGTATCAGGACTGATGATACATGTATCAGATTTACTTCTGTATACACATTGATTATAATTGCTTGTATAGTTAAAAGCAGATACAAGTATCAATAATGACATGTGAAGGATTAAAACACATGTATAATTAAAATTTTGTTACGTATGATTAGAATTCTCTCATTTTATGCTCAATTGAATCAATCAAATAATTTTGTGTATCAATAGAAAAGAAAGGGCAGGGCAGCCCAGTGCACTAAAGCTCCCGCTATGCGCGGGGTCCGGGGAAGGGCCGGACCACAAGGGTCTATTGTACGCAGCCTCACCTTACATTTCTGCAAAGGGCTGTTTCCACGGCTTGAACCCGTGACCTCCTGGTCACATGGCAGCAACTTTACCCGTGACCTCGTGTATCAATGTATCTTCAAATATAGATTTTGACTAATTTTAGTCCTTTCTGCATCAATCAGTGTTAATTTCTCTTGAAAAAACGAAGAAAAAGAGAGGATTCAATTGCGTGTTTTAATTTTGGATTGAAAATACGATCGATCCTAATTAATAAAGGGAATGCTTGATATTCTCCCTTGTTTTACCTGTTTTCATTATTTTTATAAGTTTCTACCATGATTTTCTGCTTTTTCATAGTGCATGTTATATGGATACAACTTCATCGTCGAACTAACGCATTGTATCGTGCATCTTTTTCAAAAAAAATGTTGCTATGTTTAGTAATTATCAAAAGTATTGATATTATGATAAATAGGTTCTAAAATGACGTTGTTTATGAAAATTTCTCTTAAAATAATGTAATAATATTTCGTTATTCTTTTGTTGCTTTAAATTTACTTTCTTTATTTTTAGTTTTTGCGGATCATCTAATTCTTATTGGTCAAATGTAGGTGTATTAGCAAAATAGACAATTCAAAATTTGATTAAATTTTTTATTTAAATCCTATAAAAAAAAGTTATTTTATTCTTAAGGTTGAAACTTTCAAGATTCTTTAATGATGATTAAAGTTTTAATGAATAAGGAAAAATGTGAGGAAGATGGTGAAAATGTGGGACCCATATAATTTTTAAAAAGAAAAAAATTATAAATAAAACTTAAATGTTTCACGTGCTCAAATTTGAGTGAAAGACAAATATTTTGTCATGTCAAGGTGAGAAATTTAGCACCCAAGGGTGTGGCTTAGTGGTCAATGAAGTGGGTTAAAGAGCCTTGAAGCCTAAGGTTTCAGGTTCAAATTTCGATCATAAAAAAAAGAGGGTGAGAAATCTACAAAACATATATGTGCCAAACAAAAATGTCTATTTGATCATTGACAAAGTTAAAGTGTCTATCTGGTATTGTGGACAAGTTCGAGATTGGTTGAATTTGTGGTGAGTCATCGTAGACAAGTGTCAATCATGATGGGCTTCTTATATTGATATCACCTGGACTTTGTAAATCTTTTATCACTCAAAAATATGTAGTTGAAATGTTTTTGTCCTAGAAAGATTTTTCTCTCTTTTTTTTCCTGTGTATGAAAAATCAAATAATTAAGTTAACTTTGATACCATGCTAATATATCTTACAAATGTTATGTTTAAACACTATAAGTACACATAATCATATAGCAGAAGCCGATGATGTATCCTTACAATTATGCCTCATCTGAACATGAACTTTTCTACTTATATTGTGAATCTGAATCAATTATAAGTATAACTATACAATCTTAATAATATGCATAACAAATATTTGCTTTCAATAAAAAAAGGTTGATACAATTGTATAAAAAATCAATCCAATTATTTAAATGTGTTTTTATGGTGAAGTTGTGAAGATATATCTGATAACTTGAAAGTGTATGTATAGATATTGTTAGATCCAAGACTTTATCTATTAATTTTGATGATAACAATTTAATACAATTTCCAATAAAAAGAATATTTATTTATGATAAATTTATTTTTGGCATAGATTTGTTTGATGAATAAGAATTCGGTAAAGATATAAACAATTTCGAAAAGGATATTATGTGATAAAATTAAAAAAAGTATGAAAGAAAAAGACTAGCCCAAATCAAAGTACAAGAATCATAAAGAGAGTATTTACTATAATCATATGAAAGAAAAATATTCTACATAAGAAAAAAAAAACCAAGATCTATGTGGTATATAAGAAAGGTCTAAAATTTATAGAGTATCAACTATCAAGAGATGTCAAATTCACAAAAAAAATCGACATTCAAAAAAATTAAATTTTAAATTCAAGAGAAGATGAATGTGACTATATTTAAATTAATATAAAGCAAGATTAAAGATTAAATGAAGATAGTCTTGAAATATATTTATTTCGGATTACTTAAATAAAAGTTTATATTTGTACAAGTAAAAAAATACAAATATATTAATGGAAAGAATATTAATTATTTTATTAAAAAAAAAATATTTACTACAAATACAAATTATATGAAGAAGATGATCAAAAAATTATTGAAAGAATTTATTGAGTTACTACAAGATTTGTTATGCAAATAAATTATCTCCCAAAATCTATGAAAGGGGATTGAAAATAAATCTTCTTCAAAACTTACTCAAAGACGTAATGAACATAAAATCATGAAGTGTATTTAAGGAAGCAAAATCAAATTTATAAAGGAGTGAACTTGAGAACTATGGCAAGAGAATCAATATGAAGAGCAATTCTTTGAAATTATTCCAAAAGTTCAATAGGGAAGGTGATTATTTATTGAGGACATTTTTCAATCATATGAAATAAATGGAGAAAATAAGTATCATATGAAATAAGTGGAGAAAATAAGTATTTAATTTTTTACTTTAAAAATAAAATAATAATTGATATATTGTTAGAAGGGTAAAGCTAGTGTTTTATTTACAGGTTCGGTAAAATTTATTTAATATGTATAAATAATTTATTAAAAAAAATATTTATTTATATTCACGTCTCAGTCTATGCGATTGTCCTTAAAAAGAAGTTTTTGTTAGCTTGCATTGTTGAAATTACTACTATACTAAATCGGCTGGCTCACTTAGGATTAGAAAGGTAGGATTCTTCATACAAAGTCGCGGGAAATCTTTTTTCTAAACTCACTCAACCCACAAAAGAAAAGACGACAGACGAAAATTGACGCAAGGATCAAAACACCTAATAAACATAGAAAAATAAAAGAAATATTTCCTAGTTTAGGTGATCGCCTATTTCTTGAATAAAATAAAGAACTTTTGTATCTTAGGATTGCCACTGAATGAATTTGATAACTAATGCCGCCAGAGAGTCTGAAGAATAACTGTGTATAGTATATAAGAAAGGTAGCCTCTCTGGCTTTTTAGGAAGAAGAATGAATAACTTTCTTTTTCTAGAATCAAGAAGGGTGAAAATTATTTTCACCTTTCAACTTTGTTTTAAAAGTTAAACTCTCCCTTTAACTTTGAATAATAGACATTTCCCCCCCTCCCCCTCTTCCCCCCTTCATCCGCTTTATCCTATACAATGTTTATTTTTCCTTATTATTTTAATCCCCTATTTATGTAATACTACCTCTTTATATTATATATAATATTTATATTTTTAACCTAGATATTTATCGCTTCTTATTTAAGTTCATTAATATTATAAGTAGAATAATGCTTTTATGAATTTGTCACAAAATTTAACATTAATTTTTTATGATTGTTATTTCAATATTATATACATTAAGTGTGTGGGTGTGGGTGTGGGTGTGGGTGTGTGTGTGTGTATATATATATATATATATATATATATATATATATATATATTGTGCAAGTATATTTATGTTTCACCTCTCTCTTATTTTCTATTGTCTATAGAAATAAATAAGTTTTGATTGTCATTAATATTTCTTAAATTATAAAAATAAATTTAAAATTTACAATCTAAATAAATAATCTTTGAAAATTTAAATGTAAGGGTAAAATATATATTTAAAAAGTTAATTAGAATAAAAGGGAGAAAATGTATATTATTCAAAGTTGTGGAAAAGTTTAATTTTAAAATAAAATTAAGGGGAGAGTTTAATTTTTAACTCAAA
Source organism: Jaltomata sinuosa (assembly GCA_003996215.1). Taxonomy (NCBI): domain Eukaryota; kingdom Viridiplantae; phylum Streptophyta; class Magnoliopsida; order Solanales; family Solanaceae; genus Jaltomata; species Jaltomata sinuosa. Next base: position 169,817 of record QJPP01003300.1, read on the forward strand.
ATTCTGACTCTGCCTTTATAGGTAAGTTCAATAACATGTGTTTTTAAGGGAGCAAATTGTTTCCTATCATTTCGAAAAAAATATCATGTTCTAATCAAAGTCAACTTTCATGGACGTGTGTGTAACGTGTTAAATAAACACTTGTTCTTCCTTTTCTCTTTTTTTTTTTTTGGGTTAGTGATTACATGTTCTACATTACGAGAAATAATTACATAAATTAGGAAATGAAATCACTTCCTTTGTCAAATCAAGAACGAAATCACAAGCAAAACCAGGAAAGTTGATTGCTTTAATTGTTCAAGTATGATTTAACCCCTTTTCTTTGGTAAATCAGTTATCTTGTATTAGTTTTAGGATAAAGAGGAAAGTAATGATTTTTTCCTTTAATAACTTTTGTATTATATTTGAATATCATATACTTTTTAAACTTTCTTCAAGATAGACTTATCAATATATATGATTCGGTCAAATTTATTACTCCCTCTTTTTTCATTTGTTTGGTCTAAAAATTAGAATTAAAGAATTTTACCCCCCTTAACAACTTTCAAGTAATTTAATATCATCCTAAAAATATTACACCAGTCTCACAACGAAGAGTGTATCACACATGCGTCACATCGTTGACACATCAATTGCCACGTCGGAGCCATGTTGAAAATTATGTTTTTCTAAAATAGTATACTAAAATATGCAGTAATAAAAATAAAAATAAAAATACACTCCCCCCCCCCCCCCCCCGCTTCAGTTCTTCGCTCCCCCTTTAAGCGCCCCCCCCCCCCCCCCGGCTCATTAAGCTGCCAGCTCCACCCCCGCCTTCTTCAGTCTTCTTATCGAATACCCCCTCCCCCCTCCCCTCACAAACCCAAACCCAAACCCAATATGGGAGAAGGAAATTGGGTGTGATTTTCAGAACGAATTTTCATATGGATTTAACATGTTTGGTCCTCACTCTGATCTGAGTTTGTTGGTGGAGTCAGTTATCGATTCATCGGAAACGAAGAGTGATGAAGAAGACTATTTCACTGAGTTAACTAGCCAAATGGCTCACTCAACTCTTGAAAATCATAAGGTATAATACTTTTATCTGCTAGTTTTTTCTTTTAAGGTTGCTTTGGTTAACTTTAATTTTTGAATTTTTTGTAGGTTTATAATTTGCTAACACTTCAAGATTAGTTTCAAATTATCGATTTTGCCTTAATTTTAAGCCCTTTTAATATTATGGTGAGACGAATAAGATTTTTTTTGCTTTTAGCAGGAATTATTGTGGTAAACTCAAAAAGATTAACAAGGAAAAAGAAAAAGAAAATGGAGTTAGTTGCAGAAGGGGTGGAGGGAAAAGAAGGAAAAGTAAGTGGAGTACGGGTTTTTTTTTTGGCCATGTCAGCATTTAAGATAGTATTTAATTACTTAAAAATTGTTAAGAAGGATAAATAAATGTCCATATAATTAAAGGGCTAAAGTAAGTTTTGCGGACAAGTTTATGGGTGTTTCGATGTCTTTTCTTCTTTTTTTAATTACTCAAAAGCATTGGACTGTGAGGTGGGGTTGGGATGAAAAAGACGCACCGACAATTTCATACTCTTTATATCAATAAATAAAATAATGAGCAAGCAGGAAATTTGTAGGTAAAGAAAATGGAAAAGGGTTAAAAATACCCTCAAATTATTCGAAATAAAGCAAATATACTCTCCATTTTATTTTTGGCTCAAAAATACTTCTGCCGTCAACTTTTTGAACCATAAGTACCCTCCAACTTAACTCTCCATCTTCAGTGCTGATTTGGCGTCCACATGGCCGTCCAACTAGGACAAGGCCTGCCACGTGGCTGCCACATAGATAATAAACTTTGTCCTATTTTAAACCCACCCATATTCCAATTCAATTTACCCACCCCGACCCATTTCAGGTTTGGGGCGGGTAAACTAAATTGGAATATGGGTGAGTTTAAAATAGGACAAGGTTCATTATCTATGTGGCAGCCACGCGGCAGGCCTTGTCCTAGTTGGACGGCCACGTGGACGCCAAATCAGCACTGAAGATGGAGAGTTAAGTTGGAGGGTACTTATGATCCAAAAAGTTGACGGCAGGGGTATTTTTGAGCCAAAAATAAAATAGAGAATATATTTGCTCTATTTCAAATAGTTCGAGAGTATTTTTGGCTCTTTTCCGTAAAGAAAATAAAAAAGCAACCACAAGCACGTTCAGACGTCATTGTCAATACAGTGTAAACAAAATAACGTGACATGAACAGGACAACGCCCATTCTTCTAGTGCCAGGTTGCCAGCCCACGACCAACAGTGCACCACTCTCACCGTCACAATTCCATGCCAAACCACACTATTAAAATATAAGAAAATTCCACGACAATTCCATGTCGTCTGGTGTAAAATATAAGAAAATTTTGCACTATTAATTATTTAACATTAAAGAGGTAGCTTATCCATACATTTATTTCTATATAAGTTATACATCGTTTGATAGCTAGTCGGGAAGCAAGTTATTCATGTATAAAATTAATACGACATTTTGTTTGCAATTTAAAAATCCGCATAATTAATCATGTATAAGTTATGAGAAAATTAGTGTATTATCTTATGCAAGAAGAAGATGAAATAGCTAATACCCACATAAACTACTACCTGAATAACTAATAAGTAATACCTGTATTATTTTAACCAGCTACCAAACGACCACTTTATGCATAATGGTAAAGAGTGAATATTTAGTTTTCTATATTAAAAATTCCGAATATCAAACATTATATCACTTATACTTGTATAATTGCAAAAGTGCCATTAAATTAGGAAAGCCCTTCGTAACAATGCATGAATTATAATTCATCAACATAACAGAAATTCCTTCATAACAATGCATGAATTATAATTTATCACATAAGAGTTAATTGTATTATTGTTGATCGTATAATAATTGGTGAATCGTTATTCACCACATAAACATGTCACCGTTTGAATATTCATTGACATTATCTAAAATATTTAGCATTCGATCATTTCCAACAATACATGACACATTAGGATTCCAATGGAAGCAACAACTTCCGCAAAATTGCCTAGCTCAATAAGCTCCAGCATGATTGGCAATAATTAAGCCCGTTTGTCCAAAGATTTTCCCCTTGCCTACTATTCGTATCTGCCATTGAGGCAACTTGGGGTTTTAGGCAGTTTCTATTTCATTCACGGTACGTACAATTACAGTATACATTGTCCAATAGGCAAGTTGCACAAGTTACAAACTTAAACCAACCACATGCAACAAACAGATCCACATTTATTCCTCAAAATCATTCAACTAACTAACAACTCCTTCAATTCAAAGGTACTTTCCCCTAAAAATGCATTTCTTTTTTTTCTTTTCTTACCTCTCACCCGAGAGCTCTTTTTGCTCACAACTCAAACCCATAACCTTACTACTAGAGGTGGAAGGTGTTTACCATTTGGGCAACACCTCTTGTCTACAAATGCATTTCAAAGATACTGCATCAAGTTTCTTTACTTTTAGTTTTGTTCTAAATAACAATGGTATGTGAGACACGCTGCGCAGCTCCAAACACCAACAAGCATGTTGGTCAACACAAGTATCGAGTAACTCTAGTCCAAGATTCACTTTGGACTTTCGAATGATAAGGCGCCAGGGAGCCAATTATTGTAAATTCTCCCTCTCAATGCATAAAGAATATAAATCTAAATTACCTTGCTCATTTTAATGTATCAGTGAATTATGCAGATTCTGTTTGTTGAAAATTTTCAAACAAACGCGTAAAGCATATTGTTGATTCTTCATCAGATTCACAGGATCGATAACTTACCAAGAAACTAACATTGCAATTGAAAAATCAAAACGGATTGCAAAACATTTATCATATGGTCAATCAAAAGTTAAATTTCCAATAATACAAGAAACTAATGAATCCAGTGAGTAAAGAATCAAATAAATCCAATGATATTCTCGAACAAATTCCAAACGCCAGCAAAATCTAATCATGATGATCTATCAATGCAGTAGACTTATATATTTATGTATAGCATGTAATACTATATAAACTGATTGCATATGAAGATATATAGAATCACTCAAAGAATTTCTCTCCTAGCGTCATACCCGAACTGCGATCGTTGAATATTCTGTTGTCGCTTCGTGTACACCAATGCACCAAGACCTACAAAACAAACGGCGCCGATCACTCCGACTGCTATTCCGGCCTTCTTCCCACTGGTCATTCCACCACCAGATGATTCCTTAGACGACTCTGCACTCTCGTGGCTTATATCACTCGCAACTTCAGAATTCGGAGCCGGAGACGGTGACGGTGACTCTTTCGACGTAGCATTATCCGGTGATGGCGCCGGAGGGAGATCTGACGGCGGAGGCGCCGGAGGAGAAGTCAGATTTGATGAAGGTGACGGAGCCGGACTCACCGGTGGAGAAGCCACATCAGCGCCAGATTCCGGTGCAGGACTTGGTGAACTAGCCGGTGGATCTGTACAGATACATTGTTGAACAAGCAAAATAGCAAAGAGAAGCGTGAAGGAGAACATTCCAACTGTCGCCATTGCTAACAAATTAAACCTTCCTTTTTCCGCCTGTTAACACAAAAAAAAACACTAAAGTTAGACTAAATCAAACGATTTGCAATGCAAAACAAACGCAGATCTGGAGATCTACATAGCATTTTGTGATGAAATTGAAGACTTAAACGCTGAAGTTAAAAGGCAGAGGAAAAATTTGACCGTGTTAGCGAGAAAGTGTAGAGAGAGAGAGTACCTGGTTGAAGTGTAGAGAGAGAGAGAGAGAGTGGCGATGAAGGGGGAAATGCTAGATTTGTTGATGGCGTGAAGGAGGAAGAAACGGAATGGACTGTTTTTGGATCTGAATTTGAAAGTAGGATATAGAAGAAGAAAAGTTGCGTATTTTGGGTTAAATACTCTGCAACTATCAAAATTCAAACCTCATGAGGGTTATCACGTTTGGATTTTTAGTTTTTTTCTTTTTTTCTTTTTCTAAATTTATATGATATATATATTTTAGTAGTTTTTATATATTGCAAAATATTTCATATTATTCTATGAATACTTTTATTTAATTTTTTTGTTTGTCATTTTTTAGAACGGAAAAGAGCTTAAATTACCCTTCAAGTATTGAGAATGATACAAATATATCGTTTTCACTTTTGGGCTCTAAAATGTTCTTCTCGTTCACCTTTGGGCTCTAAAGTGTCTTTCCCTTACCAAACCATTCAGGAAAAATGATTAGGATTTTCATTTAATACGTGACAGCGTTTCATTAGTTGAAATTTTAATTAATCAAAATCCTATTAACCCACAAATCGAATCCAGATCCCACTTAAAATCTACTCGACACAACTACATAAACCCGCTCCAAATCTTATTAATAAAGGGGCAAACCCTTCTAAATCTAATCATTTTCTCCACTTCTTCTTCTTCCTCGGTTCTTTTAGGGCTTTTGGAAGACATTAAGAATCGTCGATTAATGCAGCAACGACGGACTAGACTTGGGTCGAGTAGATTTTAAGTGGGATCCGAATTTAATTTGTGGGTTAATAGAATGTTGGTTAATTAAAATTTCAATCAATGAAATGTTGTCAAGTATTAAATGAAAATTCTAATCATTTTTCCAAAAGAGTCTATTAAGAGAAATGGCACTTTAGAGCCCACAGGTGAACGAGAAGTCCATTTTAGAGCTCAAAGGTGGAAAGAGGGTATATTTATACCATTCCAATACTTGAAGGATAATTTAAGCCTTTTTTTCGTTTTTAGAATTATAATGTATTAAGTATTTAACCATCATACTTTAATGTAATAATATTTACAAAATATAAGTTTGTAATTGCTAATTTAATATTCTTTAATGTCTAATCTAACTTAATCATAAGAAGAAATATTTTTTGAACTAGAGATATAAATGTGCTAAAGGATGTGATGTAATGATCCACAGTGAATCTATATATAATACTATGCATGAACAAGATAAATATGGCACCGGCCTAAAAGATGTTTTATCTTAGTTTTCCTTTTTTTTAGTCTTTTTTTTTATTTTTTTCATTTATATTCTAGGTAAAAAAACTCAAAAAAATACTCACTTAACTTTCTTAATTATGTATATTAAATCTGCTCAAGTTTTTTCTTTCAAAGATGAAATGTTGCTATAATTAATTAATGAAAAAATTATTGACTATTAAATATGTGATGTGGTCATGCACTGGCCAAGAAGACGATTTATCTTTTTCTCTTTTTTTTTTTTTGGTCTTTTTCGTGTTCTTGCCAGTGAGGTCGTTCTACTCTAGTCGATCAGATTCATAGCCGTCAGTTTGAGGATCAGAGATTGTGTGACTTTCGTGATCAAGTTGTTCGGGGTGAGGCTAGCCGGGCTACTCTAGATTCAGATGGGTTTCTGGGGTTTGATAGTCGACTCTGTGCTCGGAGAGTTGGGGATTTGATTCAGTTGATTCTCTGTGAGGCACATTGTTCCATATATTTCATCCATCCTGGCGCAGCCAAGATGTGCAGAGATTTGAGGTAGCTTTACTGGTGGAGCGGTATGAAGCAGGACATAGCGGAGTTTGTATCTTGGTGCTTGAACTGTCAGCAGGTTAAGTTCGAGCATATGAGACCTGGTGGTTTGATGCAGCGACTTCCCATTCCTGAGTGGAAGTGGGAAGGGATTACTATGGACTTCGTAGTTGGTTTGCCTCGTGCTTATCGAGGGCTTGATTCTATTTGGGTGATTGTTGATAGGCTGACTAAGTCAGCACACTTTTTACCGGTTCAAACTTCCTACAGTGCAGAGAAGTTGGCTCAGATCTACCTTCGTGAGATTGTTTGGTTGCACGGGGTTCCAGCTTCTATCATTTCAGACCGCGGCACTCAGTTCACATCTCAGTTATGGAGAGCTATTCAACGAGATTTGGGTACAGAAGTTCAACTTAGTACTGCATTCCACCCTCAGACAGATGGTCAGTCCAAGAGGACTATTCAGGTCCTAGATGACATGCTTCGAGCCTGTGTTCTTGACTTTGGAGGTTCTTGGGATCAGTTTGTGCCTTTGGCCGAGTTTGCATATAATAATAACTTTCATTCTAGCATTGACAAGGCACCTTTTGAGGCATTATATGGTAGGCGTTGCAGATCGTCGGTTGGTTGGTTCGATGGGTTGGAGTCTAGGCCATTGAGTACAGATTTACTTCGGGATTCCTTAGACCGAGTATGAGTGATTCATGACAGACTTCGGGCAGCTCAGAGTAGGCAGAAGAGTTACGTTGATCGTAGACTTTGTGCCTTGGAATTTAGTGTTGGTGACTTAGTGTTCCTCCGTGTATCGTCCAGTGGCGGATGCAGGATTTTCACTGAGGGAGTTCGAATATAAAGAAGTAAATATACAAAAATTATAGGATGAAAAATGGAGTAGGGAAGGGGAAGGAAATATTAACCTTAACCCGCTAAATCTAGCTCACCTTCTTATACCCCGTTATATGTTTATTCCTATTTTAACCATTTTTCATTGAGCCTTCTTTAAGTTTATTATGTTTTTTTCCCGTTTACTTTGCACAATGTTCTATTATATTTAAGTTTTTTATTTTTTTCTTTCGAATTAGGTTCCTTCAATCATAATTCTTTGAAAAAGTGTAAGAATTGAGTTACTAAATGGCATCGCCGATTTTTTGAGTTCATTTAGTTCAATTTACAAGTTTTTTTATAAGAAAAAAATATAAATGATTAACAAATCAAGTAAGTTTAATTTAGTCCAATTTTCTTTCTTGAAAACAAAAATTAAAAAAGAAATAGAAAGGAAATACCATAAAATAAAATAAAATAAAATAAAATAAAATAAAAAGTAACTTTTTTTTTGGTGATATTGATAAAAAAAGATCTTCACAATTTTTAAATTTCTTTAATTCATTAAATTTAATTTACTTTATTTTCTAAAATAGGTTTCTCTCTCAATTTCAAGCTTAATAACAATTTTTTGTTTTCTTAAAAAGGTATCTTCGAGTTAGTACATAAAAAGAAAATTACATAAAAATGAAATAAACAATAGAGACATAAAGAATAAAAAATAAAAAAGGACGTGGAACAAAAATAAATTGAAAAATAAATTAGAAAGAAAAAAATAACAAAAAAAGAGAAAAGAAAAACTCAATAATAAAGCTGCACAAATTGAGCCCAAAAAATGGGATTTTGAGCCTAAAAGGGAGCCCAAAGACCTGTGCTCAAGACAAAGCAAAAAAGGAAAAAATATAATGCTGGAAGTGAGGCTTGAACTGCAACGTCGAGGATAAAATTGAACCCCCTGAGCCAGCGAGCTAAGCGTATTTGATGTATCAAGGGGGTTCGTTTTAATAAATATACCCATAAACTTTGAATTTTGAACTTACATATACATTGTAATTCTTTGGTTGCCTTCCACGTGGATTCGCCCCTAGTATCGTCCATGAAGGGCGTGATGAGATTTGGTAGGCGGGGCAAGCTTAGCCCTAGGTACATTGGGCCATTTGAGATTCTTCAGAAGGCTGGTAGAGTTGCTTATCAGTTAGCTTTGCCTCCAATATTTTCTGCTATGCACCCATTTTTTTATATATCGATATTGCGACGATATGTTCCAGATGAGTCTCATATATTACAGTAGAATTCGATTCAGTTGGATGAGAATTTAGCCTTTATTGAAGAGCCGGTAGCCATTTTGGCCAGAGATATCAAGAGATTAAGGTCCAGTGAGATTCCGGTTGTTAAGGTTCAGTGGAGGCACCGTCCAGTTGAGGAGGCTACCTGGGAGACCGAGAGAGATATGCGGGCTCAGCATCCGCAGCTGTTTAAGCCTTCAGGTACTTCCTTGTCCTTGACTTTCGAGGACAAAAGTCCTTTTTAGTAGTGGATGATGTAATGACCCTTTCGGTTATTTCTGTGTTTACGCTTTTCTTGTATTGTTAGAGTTTGCCTATAGCGGCCCCAAGTTATTTGTGGCTTGTTGGGACTGGTGGTTCAATGTCCTGGCCGTTTGTTTGGTCTTATGACCAATTTATTATATTAGAGCTGAGTCGTAGGAGCTAAGTATCGAAATTGTGTGATAGTGATTTGCGATTGTATGACCTCAACTGACCTTGTGGAAAATTCGATCCTGATTCGAGGTGTCGTATGACCTTAAACTTCGTCCCCTATCAAAGGCTTGCGAGCCTAAATTTAAAAAATTTATTAACATCGCGCTTATTTGAAAGTATTTGATTTGAAAATTGAAATTGGTAAAAAGTTTTATTTTCTAAAAATATTTTAAATATTTATGAAAATTTATTTAATTATGATACATTTGCATCTATATTTATTTTACAAGAGTTTTATAAGTTATTAATATTTTTAACGGAGATAGTAAACTTAGTTATGTTGGAAATTATTATTATAATATAGTAGATTTTATTTGAAATAATTTTCTATTAATTATGGTATATTCAAATATATATATATATATATATATATATATATATATATATATATATATATATATATATATATTTTGCAAAGGCACTGAGACATCCATTAGGAGAATTAAGGAAGCACTGGCCCATTTTTCAAATGTCTCAGGGCTGGAAGCTAATTCAGACAAGTCCAGTATTTATATTGCAGGGGTTAAAGAGTATGTGAAACAAAAACTCATAGTGATTTCTGGATTCCAACCAGGTGCATTCCATATGAGATACCTAGGCTTACCCCTCTCTCCTAAGAGGTGGAGCAAGATTGATTGCCATCAACTGAGTATGAAGATTATTGCTAAGATCAAGTCCACTGCCACACGACACTTATCATATGCAGGAAGGCTGCAGATTATTAACTCAGTCCTTTTTGCTATGCATAACTTCTGGAGGGCTATCTTTGTGTTGCCTCAGAGTGTGGTTAAAGAGGTAGATAAAAGATGTCGAGCATTTATGTGGGGTAATACTGAGGAGAGTAGGAAAACAATATTGGTGGCTTGGGATGTAGTATGCAGACCAAAGAAGCAAGGGAGCCTTCAAATAAAAAATTGTAAAGTGTGGAATTTGGCATCTATTGGGAAGCTCATTTGGTTACTTATGCATAGGAAGGAAGCACTATGGGTCTGGTGGGTTCATGGTGTGTATATGAAGGAGAATGGTGACTTTTGGACTCATAATCCTCCACAAGCTAGCAGCTGGTATTGGAGAAAGATGCATGGGTTAAAGAAGGATATGGTTACCTGATATACTGATGGTAATTACAACTTGACAGGGCATGGAAGGTACTCGGTGTAGCAGAGATATAATGCTTTAATGGGCAGTCAACCACAGTGGTTACCTGCTAGATTAATCTGGAGTAGGGTCATGCAACCAAAGCATAGGTTCTTGGTCTGGTTGGCAGTACAAGAAAGACTTTTGACAAAAGTTAGGCTAGTTGGTTTGGGTATCAATTGTAGTACAACAGAATGTATGTTGTGTGATCTAGGCAGCCATGAGGATGTCCAACATCTATGCACTGAGTGTCTTTGGTCTAAGGAGCTCTAGCAGCATGTCCGGACCTGGACCGGTTTGCAACTACCACGTACCAGCATTTTGACTACAATTCTTAAGCTACAGCAGAAACATTGGTGCACATTCAAGAAAGAGATCAGCGGAGCAATTTTTGGAGCAGCTCTATACTATATTTGGCAGGCACAGAATTGGAAAATATTTAGGCAGCAATGTGTCACTGCCACTTTTGTTTTTCAGCAGTTAAGGAGTGTAATTGTAGAGAGAATTTGAATGTTTAGGGATTCTTCTAAGGTTAGGAGGTGTGCAACATTTGTTGAACGTTTATGTAACTAGAGGTTGAGACCTTGTCTTCCTACAATCTTGTTGTTAAGGTTGTTAGAGGACTAGGGGCTTAGTAGGTGTATGTTCTTGAATTCTTGGTTGGTATGATGATATTTTACAGTTTATTGCCATATATATATATATATATATATATATATATATTTTACCATGAATCTATGCAATATCTAAGTATATATATAATGAAATTAAAATTGGATAGTGTTGGCACCACCACTTCCACGTGGAAGTGGAGGAGAGGCATACCAAGGTCTTGATGCCACTAAGCACCTCATCTCTTGCCACATGTTCTTGTAATATATGTATATATGTGGAGTCCCACTCAAATCTTCCATTTTTAGCAAGTGACTTTTGTTCCAAATTGCTGAACATATATTCACATATACTTACCACTTCAAATAGGTCATTCAACCATTCTTTACTTCAATTATTTATAATTTCTATATTATGTACATATATATACATATGCTCTCTTTCACGTTAAGAAGGGAATTTGTGGAAAGGATCTTTTGACTTGATATTTGATTCCCGTAAGAAAATTGATTATCTACGTCAAGTTATTCAAGCCCGAATGCGAGTTTGATTTTATTTTAGAGCTTCTTGGAATGGTTCGGGCTTGGACACCGTCCTTCTAGCAGCTTGTCATGGGACGACAGGTAAGTTACAGTTTCATTCTTTTATACTTCGCATATATAAGATATAATTGTACTAATTAGCACCCTTGAATTGGGTTTATTAGCTTGGTACCCCAGATCTTGTTCGATTCTTCATGTCCATCTTATTTTTACTCCGTTGATTATAGTATTCGTTGTAGTTGATAGTATCACCCTTGTGGTCCTGTGTGGCCTTATTTATTACTCTAGACCATAAATGGTGGGTTATTTGGGAATGTCCGTGAGTCTCGGACATCAATATTTATTGTAGAGCTGGCTATGTGTGTTGTAGAGTGATTGACGCCCGTGCAGGGCCGATAGGTTGATTATGAGCCGTTGGGCTACTATTTGTGATTGAGCATGACATTCTCATGCATACGAAGAGGTTTTTACATGTTTTACTATGATTTTGGCTTCGGCCTACTATTGATAATTTTCTAAACCTTGCATGGCCTTACGGGCCCATTTTTGATAAAAATATTTAATAAAAGTTGGAACTGTTTTCATGGATCTTTTTGGGGTAAAAAAAGAATTAAAAGGATGATTTTTATCACTGTGTTCATACTTATACTAGACTCAATTGGATCAAGCAACAGATTGGTTTTACTACTATTTTAGATCCAGTTATGTTCGGGCACCTTTGTTGAAATTTTTGAGACTTGATTCACTGATTTAGACCCGGGTTTTCACGACCCAATCCATCGTGAGTGGCACCCACCCAACCTTCGGATGAGCGAACCAATAGAGTTCAACCTTTTGCCTACACTAACAGCTTAAAACCAGCAACAGAAAGTGAACTAGCAATCAAAATAAGCAAAAACTATAGCATAATCAATAACCTGCGGAAAATCCCACCGAGGAACTGAAAGTCGATGTACCAAACATCAACACCAATATGAATACGGAGATGCAACCCCAAAAGAAAATACGAAGTAGTTTTAAGTCTGAAGCAAGTGGACTGAAACTCTGAAGATAACCCAAGGTAGCTCGAATCAAGCAGCTCACCCTTGAAAGTCAGGAATCGTCGGCGCTAAAGGTGAGGTCGCGTCTCAGCCGCTGGAAGATTTCTTGTACTCACCAAAAGACAAGCAAGAGCAGTATCAGTACATCACCACTGTGTACTGGTAGGATCATCAGCCAATTTTTAAATAAACAGTGTATAACAGTACAACAATATCAAGTATAAGGTATGGAAAACATGCATAAATAACCACAGACACACTTAGACTATCAGTCTCTACTTAGCCTGTTCCCGCATGAATCCACCACCTAACTCTAAGCCACAACCATATACCATTAATTATACCTTTCCGTCTAGCCAGGACCCACCCTGGGATCCCCTCTAGACTACGCACATGTACCTTGAATCAACCCGGCCTAAACCAAGACCAACACCAATGGCAATGAACAACCCAGCCTAAACCAAGACCAACACAACAGTTAGCCAAAACTTCCCTGACCTCTCAAGGACCACCAAACCAATAACACATTTCAATAAACAGCCCGGTCCACTCACGGAACCAATATCAATCAATGTAACACAATAATAACAATGTAATGATACAACAAAAGTAAACTGTACCAGGCGTGGTACCCGTGCCAACCATTTGTTATGCCTGTACCAGGCGTGGTACTCGTGCCAACCATTTATTATACCCATTCCAGGCGTGGTACTCGAGCCAATCAAATGTCAATAATCCACAGTCAAATGCATGAACACACAACTTGTAAACCAACAAGCAAATACCATTCAAATCAGTGACTGTAAAACAGGAACCTTAGACATCCTACACAACATCCCTAAGCAATGTAATTCATACAATCACTTAGCTATGAGTACAAGAATATACATCATTCACCGAAATCATAAGCTATCATCTACCTTGAAATAATCCAAGCTCTATTCGACCCGAGCTTCTCGTGTTCCGAATTCCTCTCTCGTTCTTGGTCTAAAAACAACACACAGTACATACAATTAACATACAAGGCCTACACATTACCTGGATTATACCAAATCCCCAAACCCCAGGCCACCCATGATCATCCCATCCCTTTCCTGGGCTTTTTCACCGTTAATTCTCCTAGTTCTATCAATTTTACGGGTAAAAACAGAGAATTAACCAACCTATGATCATAAAAATATACTTTTATCAATATTCAATAACATACATGCTTGGAATCCCCTTTCTTCCCCGAATTCTACCATTCCTAAGTTATTCCAACCTTTTCCCAAATTCCTTCCTAGCAATTCTACCGCATAGGAAACGTATTACAAAGATTGGGGAACAAGACCCTTACCTTAGGGAAGAATTTCGACGAAAAAAGGAAGAAAAACGCCTGGAATCGCCTAGCCCTTCTCCCAAAGTGAATTGTAGAAAACTTGACTGTTTTGGGGAAGTTTCTGCATTAAAAACCTGTCGGCCCGCTATAGCGGTCCCGCTATAGCGGACGACTTCCGCTATAGCGGTCTTAAGTGGGTGTTGACCGCCTTGACCACCGCTATAACGGTATTTTCCAATGCTATAGCGGAGGTCGCTACGGCAGACCTTTACGCTCGTCACACATAGAATGTCCAAAAATCTCCCAGTTTGGCCATTTTACAACACACTTGCTTTACCCGACGACCTGAAATAACCCCTTCATATCAAACGCAATTTTCGAAGTTTTACTTACCCAAATTCAATTTTGAAAAGTCCCCCGGACTCCTCTATGTCTTGGCTATGTGGAAAACTAGCTCAAAACAAGACACATAAACCAATCCTTACCCGAATTTCCCTAGACTCTACCTCGCTCTAAAACTGGTCGAGGCTAGCCTAGCCCAGAATGTCAAACTCCTAAACTCAGAGTTTTCTAACTCTAAAACTTGGCACGATTGGGCTACCTGTAATGACGGACCCGGTCGTTACAATATATACCAATTTACTCATCGTTCATCCCCGAACGATCAAACCCAAAAATACAGAAACAAAAGGAGGAAAGTGTAGTACCTGAATTCTCAAACAGTTGAGGGTACTTGTCCTGCATGTCCTTCTCGGTTTCCCAAGTGGCTTCCTCAATCGGACGATGCTTTCACGGAACCTTCACCATATCAATCACCTTTGTCCTCAACCTCTGTACATCCCGAGCAAGAATTAAAACTGGTTCCTCCTCATAACGAAGATCCTTATCAAAAAGTACCTCATCCCAATTGATGATGTAATCCTCATCCCCATGATATCGCTTAAGCATGGATACATGGAATACCGGATGGACGCCTGACAAACTAGGTGGCTGTGCTAGCTTATAAGCCACTGGCCCCATAATTTCAAGAACTTCAAATGGATCGATGAACCGAGGGCTAAGCTTGCCCTTCTTACCAAACCGCATAATCTATTTCATTGGTGACACCTTCAACAATACCTGTTCACCAGCCTGAAAGTCCATGTCCCGGACCTTGCGGTCTGCATACTCCTTTTGCCTGCTTTGAGCAGCCAACAACTTGGTCTGAATGTTCCTTACCTTTTCCTGTGCTTTATTCACTAAGTCTACGCCCAGAGGCTTTACATTGCCTTCCTCAAACCACCCAACCGGTGATCTGTAGTTCCTCCCATACAATGCCTCGAACAGTGCCATGTCAATACTGGAGTGGTAGCTATTATTGTACGAGAATTCGCACAATGGTAGAAATTGGTCCCAATGACCCCCAGAGTCCATCACGCATGCTCTCAGCATGTCCTCCAATACCTGGATGGTCACCTTCTTCAACTTCCTATAATCTATGCACATCGGCATACTACCATCCTTCTTCTTTACAAATAAAACCGGAGCACCCCAAGGCGAAGCACTGGGACGTGTAAATCCCTTATCTAGGAGCTCCTGCAGCTGAGTCTTAAGTTCCCATAACTCTGTCGGAGCTATACGATACGGAGGAATGGAAATGGGACGAGTGCCTGGATCCAAATCAATATAAAAATCTATATCCCTGTCCGGAGGCATACCAGGCAAGTCCGTTGGAAACACCTCTAAAAATTCAGAAACCACTGGAACTGACTCAATAGGCGGGGACTCTGCCCTATTATCCCAGAGATGAGCCAAGAAGGCTAGACACCCCCTTTCCACTAGCTTCCTAGCCCGGACAAATGATATTATCTTAACTGGCTTAGGCCTGTACACACCTTCCCACTCCAGTCTATCCTTACACGGAATCTCTAGAGCCACAGTCTTGGTGTTACAGTTCAACACAACATGATAAGGAGATAGACAGGTCATACCCAAGATAATATCAAAATCAGCCATATCCATAATTATCATGTCTACCCAAGTATGTAACCCCACAAACACACCAGAACAATCACGATATACATGAGTCACAATTACCGACTCTCCAACTGGGGTAGAAACATATATAGGGGAATCAAGGATATGACAAGTCAAACCCAACCCCAAAGCAAAACTCACAGACACATAAGAATACGTAGAGCCTGGGTCAAATAATACCAAAGCCATTTTATCACAGATAAGAATAGTACTTGTGATCACTGCATCTGAGGCTTCCGCCTTGGTCCTCTCTGGGAAAGCATAGCAATGAGCCTGATCATCAATCCAGGCAACTTCTCGAGCCGGCTGTGCCGCACCCTTGCCTGCGCCGCCATTCCCTTGGTCTTCTCGGCCTCTCTGAAAATTATCTCACCCACCTTGTGGATGACCCCTAGCATTACCACCTCTGCCTGCCGAAACCACTGCTCTAGTCTATTGCTGACCCTGATTACCTATCTGCCTATATGGACACTCCCTCCTAATGTGTCCCAGCTCACCACAATAAAAGCAACCACTGTCAAGAGTAGGTCTGCTAGCTGATGTATAGGACGCTCCCTGGCCTCTATGAGCTGAAGACTAAGCTCCCTGACGACCACCTGTAGTAGCTGGTAGAGCTGACTGAATAGGACGGGCCGGATAAGCCTGCTGATGCTGGCCCCTAGAGTATGAACCACCATAGTTTCCCTCATTCCAGGGCTTCTTGGCTAAAGCATTAGCCTGCCCCACTTGCCTGACTCCCTCAATCTTCTTCACATAATCCACCACATCATTAAAGCCCTTTCCTGAAGAAATCATATGCACTGACAGTACCTGCAGTTCACTATTCATACCCTTGACGAACAACCAGACCCGTTCCTCCTCGGAACCCAACATCTTTGTAGCAAAATGAGACAACGCATGGAACTTAGCCTCATAAGTTGAGACTGACATGCTACCCTGCTCCAAGTTCAGAAACTCATCCTTCTTCCGGTCCCTCAAAGTACAGGGAACGTACTTCTCTAGAAACAATACGTGGAACTTCTCCCAAGTCAGTGGAGGTAGAATAGAAGATCGACACTCAACATGAGACCTCCACCACTGCTTGGCATCACCCTGCAGCTGAAAAGTGACAAACTCAACCCCATGCTGACGTACAATACCCAACTTGTGTAACCTCTCATGGCAATCCAGGATGAACTCATAGGCATCCTCCTTGTTTGTACCCTGAAACGTCGGAGGTTTCAGCTTAAGGATTTTAGTCAGCATCTCATGCTCATTCCCTGTCATCACTGGGCCAAACATTTGCCTGAGGAGATCATTTATTCCGGAAGCTGCGTCCATCCTGGGTGCTTTAGTAACCACTAGCTGAGTATCCAAGGCCTGATTTGCATAAGATGCGGGTATGGCTCCAGCACCAACCAACCGACTCAGAATATCCCACGCCTGCTTAAAAGCTTTTCGTGTCATAGTAGAAAGGCCTGCACCCCCAACTCATGCCGCCTCCGCTTGAGCCCCTCCATCCTCTACAACCACTTCTTCTACGTCCTCAGCCATATGATCCTGAGGTGAGGGAGGGGTTACCTCACGTGCAGCAGCAACTCGAGTTCCATCCCTGGCGGGTGCGGCTTCAGCTCATCCCCTGCCCCTTCCCCTACCTCTGCAATGAACTGTCGAGCCCGCTGCTGGGATCGCTGTCCTTGCTCCATTATTCCTTATAGTAACCATCTGCGGAAAGAAGAGTGAATGAGGTTAGATACCAATTTGTATTACCAGATACCAATTGGAATCGAGTTATAACTCGAAGGAAAGAAGGAAGAGATGGTTTTTCCTAACGCCCATATCCTCTCGAAGAAAAGTACGGACGTCTCCGCACCGTTCCGCAAGACTCTACTAGACATGTTTGGTACAATGAGATCAACGAACCTAGGGTTTGATACCATCTTTATCATGACCCAACCCATCGTGAGTGGCACCCACCCAACCCCCGGATCAGCAAACTAATAGAGTTCAACCCTTTGCCTAGACTAACAGCTTAAAACCAGCAACAGAAAGTGAACTAGCAATCAAAATAAGCAAAAACTATAGCATAATCATTAACCTGTGGAAAATTCCACCTAGGAACTGAAAGTCGTTGTACCAAACATCAACACCAATATCTAGAATACGGGGATGCAACCCCAAAAGAAAATATGAAGTAGTTTTAAGTCCGAAACAAGTGGACTGAAACTCTGAAGATAACCCAAGATAGCTCGAATCAAGCAGCTCACCCTTGAAAGTCAGGATTCGTCGGTGCTAAAGGTGAGGTCGCGTCTCAACCGCTGGAAGATTTCCTATACTCACCAAAAGATAAGCAAGTGCAGTATCAGTACACCACCACTGTGTACTGGTAGGTTCATCAGCCAATTTTCAAATAAATAGTATATAACAATACAACAATATCAAGTATAAGGTATGGAAAACATGCATAAATAACCACAGACACACTTAGACTACCAATCTCTACTTAGCCTGTTCCCGCATGAATCCACCACCAAACTCTAAGCCACAACCATATACCATTAACTATACCTTTCCGTCTAGCCAGGACCCACCCTGGGATCCCCTCTAGACTACGCACATGTACCTTGAATCAACCCGGCCTAAACCAAGACCAACACTAATGTCAATGAACAACCAGGCCAAAACCAAGACCAACACAACAGTTAGCCAGAATTTCCCTGGCCTCTCAAGGACCACCAAACCAATAACACATTTCAATAAGCATCCCAATCCACTCACGAAACCAATATCAATTAATGCAACACAATAATAACAATGCAATGATACAACAAAAGTAAACCGTACCAGGCGTGGTACCCGTGTCAACTATTTGTTATGCCCGTATCAGGCATGGTACCCGTGCCAACCATTTTCTATACCCGTACCAGGCGTGGTACCCGAGCTAACCGAATGTCAATAATCCACAGACAAATGCATGAACACACAACTTGTAAACCAATAAGCAAATACCGTTCAAATCACAGACTGTAAAACAGGAACCTTAGACATCCTACACAACTTCCCTAAGCAATGTAATTCATACAATCACTTAGATATGAGTACAAAAATATACAACATTCACCAAAATCGTAAGCCATCATCTACCTTGAAATGATCCAAGCACTATTGGACCCGAGCTTTCCCGTGTTCCGGATTCCTCTCTCGTTCTTGGTCTAAAAATAACACACAATACTTACAATTAACATACAAGGCCTGCACATTACCTGGATTATATCAAATCCCCAAACCCCAGGCCACCCATGATCATCCCACCTTTTTCCCGGGCTTTTCCACTGTTAATTCTCCTAGTTCTATCATTTTTACGGGTAAAAACAGAGAATTAACCAACCTATGATCATAAAAATATACTCTTATCAATACCCAAGAATATACATGCTTGGAATGCCCTTTCTTCCCCGAATTCTACCATTCCTAGGTTATTGCAACCTTTTCCCAAATTCCCTTCTAGCAGTTCTACCGCATAGGAAATGTATTACAAAGATTGGGGAACAAGAACCTTACTTTAGGGAAGAATTTTGACAGAAAAAGGAAGAAAAACGCCTGGAATCGCCTAGCCCTTCTCCCAAAATGAATTGTAGAAAACTGGACTATTTTGGGAAAGTTTCTGCATTAAAAACCCTTTGTCCCGCTATAGCGGTCTCCGCTCCGCTATAGTGGTTCCGCTATAGCGGACGACTTTCGCTATAGCGGTCCTAAGTGGGTGTTGACCGCCTTGACCACCGCTATAGCAGTATTTTCCACCGCTATAGCGGAGGTCGCTATGGTGGACCGTTACGCTTGTCATGGATAGAATGTCCGTAAATCTCCCAGTTTGGCCATTTTACAACACACTTGCTTTCCCCGATGACCCGAAGCAACCCCTTCACATCAAATGCAATTCTGGGAGTTTTACTTACCCAAATTCGATTCTGAAAAGTCCCCTGGACTCCTCTATGTCTTGGATACGTGGAAAACTTGCTCAAAACAAGACACATAAACCAATCATTAGCCGGATTTCCCTAGACTCTACCTCGCTCCAAAATTGACCGAGGCTAGCCTAGCCCAGAATTTCAAACTCCCAAACCCGGAGTTTTCTAACTCTTAAACTTTGGACAATTGGACTACCCGTAATGACGGACTTGGTCGTTACATAGGTAGAACCCCGGGTATGCATTTTTGAGGTCCGGTAACTTATTTGAATTTGGATATACTTTGGACTGTTTTATCATGATTATGAGATTTAGTATGTAGTCTACGAGTAGACCTCTATGGACCCTGCCATTTCGGGCCAAGAGCTATGGGTCGAGGGTGATCGAAGGAGGGGTGTGTGGTGGAGTTGAGGTACTCGAGGGAATTCCTTCCATGGATCCTGCTTCGGTTGGGCGTTTTAGGTACCGGAGGGGGTAACATATGACACTACCATCACTTGATGACAACATATCATATCATATCATATCATGCATATTGTGTTTGAATCCACCTTTATTTGCTATTTTCTCAGTGTACGCTCTGGTAGTATGGGATGCCGAATGATTTTTTTCACTTGTATGTGTTCCTCGGGTGTATGGGTGCGCATGGAACTGTAGGTAGACTTTTATTTATTATTATTCTATCGTGATCTTGATCCTAATTATGGTGTTACTAGCATGACTTGGTGTTAATCTTATTTTCAAATGTGTTATCGTTATTTTCCTTGCCTCCGTCCCTTCTTACTTGAGGTTACCGGTATAGCGCCTTCTCCTTTAACTCTGATTATATACTATTATTGCATGGACCCCAGTGCGTTCCTTCTTCCTTCGCCTAAGTTCTGTGGTGTTTAGCTCTATTAGCTAGCCTAGCATGATTGTTTTCTCCTAGTTTTTATGCGCTAGCTTTCATGTGCTTGTTTATTATTTCTGTGACTACTTGTTTCCTTTCTGCTATATTATTGCTTTTATATCTTATATGTGCCCAATCGGCCTAGGATACCTACTGGGTACCCGTTGCTTTGCAATTGGTGCTCATACTACACTTTTACATCTTTTGGTGCAGATTCGAGTGTAAGTTCTTGCCACTGACCGTGTTGCCTCGTGCGAGGTGTTTTTGGACTATTCGAGACTGAGGGTGAGCTCTTCCCGACTGGGGCTTAGCTTTAGTTCATCTTCTATATTATGTACTCCTTTATCATCCAGAGACATATGTATATATTCTTTTAGATCTTTTTATACTCTGTATACTTAGTTCCGGCTCTTATACTATGATACCATGTCTTGGGTTGGTTTTCGCTTCTGTATATATATTCTTGTTGTTCCCTTTCTTATTCTTATATCCCTTGCTTTCACTTATATATATGTTTTCTTCCGCTTCCTGATTAGATTGTAGCCCATTACTAACTGTTCTGGGCTACGAGAATTAGTTCACCTACTGTGAGGTTGTAAGTGCCATCATGACCGAGAAATCGGGTCGAATAAAACAACTGAAGTTTTAGAATTCAATAGAGTGAAGGACGCACGATGAGGAATCAAACAAGATGGAATCTTTCCCAGAAATGTCCTATAGCTTCTCGCAGATAGGATACGGACGTCATTGTACCAATCCACGAGACTCTACTAGACACTTACTCTTGTACTGGTAAGACCGGTGAACCTAGAACTCTGATACCACTCTGTCATGACCTGAAACCGGGCCATAATGACACCTACATAACCCCTAAGTAGGCAAGACAAACCCAATGATGCAGAAGACAATAATAACAATAAAACTAAGAAAAAGCAAAAGATATAAAGAAAAGACAGGGACAACAACATATATACATACCAACGTACAAAATATACAAAAGATGACCCTAAAATGACCGAATAGACAAAACATACACCAGGTCCGGGTTGGTTCTCGTGTATGTTTTGTCTATTTGGTCACTTTAGAATAATCTTTTATATATTTTGTACGTTGGTATGTATATATGCTATTGGCCCTGTCTTTTCTTTATATATTCCGCTTTTCCTTAGTTTTATTGATATTATTGTCTTCCGTATCGTTGGATTTGGCTTGTCTACTGGGGGGTTATGCAGGCGCCATCATGACCTGATTTTGGGTCGTGACAGAGCGAGGGGGGAGGGGAATTTCAGCAAAGTATAGCTACCTAACTTAATAGACTAAAACTTACCAAATCTTTAGTCCAAAACCACAATCTGATATACAACAATATATAAGACTTTCATATATTTATTTTACAAAAATATTTTAAAACTTGATATGCAATATTATACACCAAATATATGGTATTATACAAAATTACAAGAGGTATTTATACATTCATATACAATAATATACAAATTTATAGACTATTATACAAATCAAAATTTCGTCAAACTTCATTGGCTGATTTCTCTCAAACGACAATATGAAATCTTCTGAAAATTTGTTGAGAGGAAGATCTAGTGATGGCGTATCACCCAAATAGCAGAGCCATCATGAATCGCAAAATATAATTTGATTGAGAAATATTTTAAAAATTATTGATAGTTTACTTTTTAAATTTTGCTATAGTAATCGCATCTATAATTTATGATTTTTCAGAGTTATGGATGAAATTTTTGAGATGATTCTTATTGCATTGAATTTGTCTCGTCGAGATCTATCATTTGTTTCTGAGTTTGAATTTTTGGAGATTAGGAGGGGACTGTGACCCCATGACAGCCCTTTAGGGCCCTTAAGCTCCTCCTTTGGGCCAGTTTAGGCAAGTATTTAAAAATATTGACTAAATTGTGTAAAGTAACTTTATGGGATGCACTAGAATATAATTACCTCAAAAAAAAAATACCCATTTAACTTTCTCAAATATGTATATCAAATTTGCTTACACTACTTTAAAAATTACTTATTTTTTTACTGTAAAATATTCAGTGGTTATTCTCGCAGATATTTTAATTAAATCAGTGGGAAAAAAAATATATATAAATATTTTATATGAAAAAATTAGGAAGTTTTTCACTATTTCAATGAGAATCTGTTCCACCATGCATTTTTCAGTGAGCTGATTCAGCGAGACATGAGTGAGAAAATCATGTCTGTAGCAGTATTTTTCACTGATCGCAGTGGAAAAAATATTTGTTTCTAGTAGTGTTAAGTTTTTCTCTTCCAAAAATAAATAAAATATTGCTACAATTAATAATTATTGACTACTAAAAGCATGAGATGGTATTCCATTATCAAAAAAAATTATATTATTTACTGAATTAAATGAGATGACATTCATATCAGACACAATATGTGCACACTCTTCATCTCCTTACCTCATTTTTCCTCTCATGTCCTTCTTCATAACTGCTATTTGTATTGTCTTCCTACTTTATTTTCTGAACAAACAAATACAATAAGAATGTTATATATGATTTACCGATTTTATACTTTATGATCAAATCTGTAATATAAGGTAAAATTATTTTTTCTTTATTTCGATTGGCATATGTTGCTTACTTTATTTGTTATTCAAGTGATTTATTTTGTTATCTTTTTCAGACCAATATACTACCCGATGAAATGGTCAACCATCTCAAAAGATGGTAATTATCAATGTTGTTATTTTATTATTTTATTTTTTTTATTTTTCACTTTTGAGAAATTAAAGGAAAAAATAAATTTAATTATATTAAATGATGAAAAAGTAATGCCAACTCTATTGTCTTAGTGTCACGTTCCGAGCCTGTACCCTGGATGTAACACGGTCCTTAGAGCCACAAGTGACTCATTGTCTGGCATATGCTAAACAATTCTCATATTTAAAACTGAGCGAAAGCTAATCTGATAAAAACATAAGTTTTTGAATTCAACTGAGAAATTTCTAAAATAATATTAAGTTTTGAAAAGTGAAACGCAATCTGAAAACAAGTTGAATATCTGACTCTATATCTGGAAGTTCTACTACTGACGAGCGGCTGGGACAAGTCCCTAACTAACTCTAAATACTGAAACTAACAATACTAAAGAAAATATCATAAAAGTCCGTCCTCGGATGATGAGGACTCATCAGTGGTAATTACCTCTAATGTGGCGTTAGATCGCACTAACTATGATGCTGAGACTGAGAGCCTGAACCTGATATCATAATACGATATAGGGCAAAGTAGTATGCGACAGTACTTTGAATGTACTGAACATGTGAGATATGCACTAACTTTAAATCATGCAAAAATATGTGTATACTGAAAGCATAGTTGAAAAATAGACTAAGTATAAACATCAGAGAATGCATAAGTCAAGGTTGTAAGACATTAGCTCTTTTGCTGAAGAGAGTATAAAACATATTTTTTTAAACTGTAACCATGAGATATGTAAACTATAAGATAAATAAGCATGCTGAAAATACTGATAAGCTGTTTAAACAGTAAACTAAATCTGTAGTACTCGGGTCCAAACATAATATTCATAAAATCTGAGATGCAGGAATATTCCAAAAACATAATAAAAATAATGAAGTTGATCTGGGAGTCAAGTATGTATCTACTGAGTCTAATTTTGTGAGAGATTTTGTTAACCGATATAAATCACGCGAGCTAAACGTGGAGTCCGATGTATGCACCCCATCGAGAGGACCCAATATACCTTGCCAGGGTATAGAGACATGACTGGCGTGATCACTAGTTCTGATGTCCAATTAAAGGGATAAATAAGCCTATAGTGACACATAGTTCTGGAACATCAGGGTACGCTGAACCCTAGTCTAACTCGATGCTAAGAACTAGTCCTAACTGAAAATGTGATAGCTCATTTAAACTGATGCTCTGAAAATTGGGTCAGAACCTAAGTAATCTGAATGATTTTTGAAAGACTGTATAATTGAAAATTATTCATAAAGCATGTGGACATATCTAAATGTCATACTAATCATGAAACTTACTAAGTTTATCATCATTGATGACGTGACCTTTAGAACCTATGATGATGCCATAGTTCTGGGACTTAGAGACTTCTACTAAAGGTCCAAACATGACTGACGGGTGAGCCTTCATCCCTGCATTCACTCGGTGCTAAATGCTACTCCTAATTAAATACAAGCTGATATACTGAATAGCTCAATAATACTGATTTTCTGAGAATGAAAGGTAAGTGCTTAATATGAAAGCATCCTAATCATGAAATCCTGAAGTACTGAGCGTTCGACTAACAATGCATGAAATTCTAAGTCATTGGGTGTTCACGGCCCACCATCTTTGATGAATACAACTATTTATGTCAATTCTATAATTTAAATAGAATGTGAAATCTCCTAACACAAGTTCAAAACAATGAAAATGCAATATACTGAGGGTTCAGGAATTTCAAGTACACAAGGATGCTAAACTTTAAGGAAACATATATTCGAGGTTTATTCATGGTAAGAAACTGGAGCACTGAGAAATTCATAACATTCATGAAGCCCTAGGCTCTGAAGAATTGGATTAATTTCGGGACTCAATGGGTGAAAGAAAATCCATTGATGAAATCCCACATATCTGACAGCGAAACCCTTCGTGAAATCTTTAGGTTTGGAGCCTAAAGTTGAAGAACCCTAATCTTGCCTTGGAGAAGAAAAATTACCTCTTTCTCTGTTCTTGAATTGTATCGATTGATTTTTGAGAGAATGAGGGATTTTGAGGTAATTTAAACTTAATATTCAGGCTTAGAATAGCTAAAAACTACATAATTTTAGTGTTAAAAGAGTAGAAAAAGTCAAAAATACCCTTGAGAAAACTTAATGAAAACTGCTGAAAAATTCCCAATCTGAGTTCCACGGATGGGAATCACGGTCCATGAATGATTTCATGAGCTGTGGAATCCCTTTCGTGGTTCCTTAGGAAATTACTAGGTTGTAGGTTTGATTTCCACGACCACCATCCACAGCCCGTGGACTATTCCACGATTTGTGAAACATGGTCGTGGTTTTCAAACCAGAGTGCCACCTGTAGGTCTGTTTCTACGAGGAGCAACCACGACTCGTAGTCTGATCCATGGTTTATAGATCCCTCTCGTGGATCAGAGATCAGAGGCTAGTCTATAGGATTGATTTCACGAGAAAAATCCATGACTCGTGATTCAGTTCATGGCTCGTGAACTTGGTCCGTAGATTCTGTTTTGAGTTCTGACAGATTCACACTTAGAATTTTCTGGTATGGTTCTTAGCTTAGAATTTCTGGGGTGTTACAGTTTGTGATCCAGTTCGTGGAGCCAAAATCTTTCATGAAGTAAAGCAAAGACTCATCTGTTACGATCCACTTTTGCACATAAAGGATTAAAAGTGTACCAATAACTTGGATCTTCGCGAATAAATAGAGTCGCCACATAATTTTTACGAAATTAGAAATCATTTTTAAAAGGTACTTTTTGGATAAAAACTGACTAACCAATTGAGAAATTTATGAAAAGGTTAATTATGAAAATACAAGTGTTTAAATGAAATAGTTAAAATACTCCTGATGGGAGCAAAAATCTTCATTTGATTTTATCTTTTTGACATGATTTTGATTAAATTTGGCCTTTTATTGTGTAGGTATTACTAATTTCTTTGTTGAATGTGTTTAGATGAAGTTTAGATCCAACGAAGAGCTAAAGATCTCAAAAGCACCAAAAAGGGAAAGAAAAAAGTTGTTTGACCACGCAAACGAGTAAAGTTGCCAGCACGCGATGAAGAAGTGAGCAGTAGTAAGGCTGGAAGCTTGCACAACTATGACCGCGCCAGCGCAGCGGATAACTTGAAAAATAGCTTTTTTGAAGGAGAATTTTGAAACTTCACAAGATGACTTCCACAGTATATGAGTTGGAACATGCTCCAATTAGGACATCTTATTTTTGAACGCAAAAAGTCACCAAGAGGGAGAAAAATAAAGAACAAAGGAGACGATACTCGAGATCCAAAATCAAAATTGAGATTGAGAGTTCGATTGTAATATCTTCTTGTTTATTATTAATCTTCGTGAACTTATTCTCCTTCATGAAGTAGACTTTTTGTAGGAATTTTTAGCGTGAAACTATATGTAATTATTGATTAATATTGAATTCTCATTCGATTGTCCAATATTGCCATTGTTAAACTAGATGTGAATTCTTTCAACATAACTTTCTGATAAAACCTTAAAATATCTTGCGTTGTGTCTAACAATTTGTGACTATATTTTGATGATAGACAAAGTGATCCAAGTCCTTGTTATTACATCCACATGAAGGTGTGTATGGCATGTGTGCTTAAAACGATAAAGAAGAAAAGAATCAAGAATATTTTGTTTAAGAATATTGAATCACACAAGGACTCTATTTAAGGATATTGAATCACACAATTCCTACCAAGTAAGTTGAGTTGATCAAGGAATCATTCCTTATGTGATAATTAGGGTTGCGAAGAAACATCCCATAATTACACACTACATAAGAAACATGTTCGACACTTGATCAAGCAACTATTGCAAGCACCAAAAAAGTCTTTCTCTCAAGGCAATAGAACAATACCGGTAGCAAATATGAAGCAGTCTAGAACACACTAAACTCTCAAGAAAGTCTTGTTGATGTTTGCTTAGATTGATAGTTTGTGCTTCTTGTGAGGATTATAACAAGAAGGGAGTATACCTTCTGGGAGAGTTGAGTTAGAATAGTTAGATTTAGCTGTTGAGTTAAGGTACTAGAGTTAGTCCCTTTGATTATTGAGTTATAATCTAAAACTTGCTCTTTGAAGATTAGTGAAGTTTGATTTGTGAAATCCTGCTTATTGTAGGTCGTGGTTGTTTCTCCCTTGAGCACGGAATTTTTTTACACAATATCTTGTATCCTTAATTTACTGTCTCTACAATACTAACACAAGAACCAGGTTCTTATGCCAAGCAGTTGGTACTAATTCTTTTCACTTTCTATTGGAAAGAAGGATTGTTTGATGAATTTAATTTGCATATTTTGGTAGGATTTTCTTGCTTCTTTTGAAGTAATTGAAAGATCTTGTTGATTAATCGTGAAAATTTATTCAAAAAAAAGTTGAAAAGTATTTTCTTATTTTGAGTCTTCTGACGCTAAAGAGACTAACATTCACGATCTGAATATTATTGTGTTCAAGAAGAATACTGGATTATCCGAAAGATAATCTCACCTTTCCAAGGCATATTATATAAGTAACTATTAAATTCGCAGGAATCAATTATAATTTTGGTTGAATGATGAGTGAGAAGTAATATTGAAGTCAATGAGATCATATATGTGGAACGCAATTTTTTCTTGTTTCTCTTATTGAAAAGAGCGTTCTATAACTCATGCTATACTAATTAATTGGAGTAAATATCTCAAAAGGTCACTAAACTATGAGAAATTATCATGCAAAGTCATTAAACTTTGTTTTGTATCAATAAGGTCACTCAACTTAGAGTTTTTCTCTTATAAATCACTCAACCAATTTATAATTAAAAAATTCCACTTACCTTCTTAACATTTTGATTTAGAAAATAATACCCCCTTCACATTTTGATTAGGATAATAAATCTCCTTTGATTTAAAATCAATGGTTAAAAATAAATTAATATTGCATATTGTTTTTAAATATAAAAAACGTTCCTCATATTAAATGGGAGCAGATTTGCTCCTGTGTCCATGAAATATTTGAGGGATTAGATACATTTTTTTGAAATAATAATAATAATAATAGTTTATATTACAAAGGGAAAATTGATAGAATAATACAAATAAACAAGAAATCTTGATTATTATTTTTTTTTTTACCTTTTCTCGTGAAATTGTTGTCATTATTTTATTTTTTATTTTACCCTATTTTGATAAAAATAAAAACTACGTGTAAAGAATAAATCAATACTCTTAAACTTGTTCCCGCTAATTTATTTTTATTTATTCTTTATTTCGAAATGAAAACGCTTAAAGAGTAACATTGCTCCAACATCATTTTTGTTGGGTTTTCTCTATTTATTTCTAACCATTTTTTCATAACAAATGTCCATGGTTTGCTTCTGTATATTACAAGACCTTTTTCTAATCATGCAAGTTGCAACATCATTTTTATTTATCGCCTTTTCAAAATAGAAGTAAAATTACAATTAAGAATAAATCTTAACCCTTAATTATCTTCTAGACATATGTCAAACTTCAAATCGGGAGTAATTAATATTCGAGCAAATTTTTTACCGGTTAAATAATACAAGAGGAATGAGATGTTACTTTGTAATCTCAAAAAAATAATTAAGAATTGTTAAATAAAATTACTCACTTATATATAATATTGTAGAATATATATATATATATATATATATATATATATATATATATAAATATTATATAATTTTCATTCTTGTTTTGAAAAAGAGTGTAAGAGTCTATCATAAATTGAAAGTTATTTTTTAAATTATAGTAATTTTTTTTGGAAAAAACTATTAGGCTTATGATATGTAGAAGCGAGGACATCAAGTGTTACAAGTGTTACAAGTGTGGAAAATCAAGTGATACCAAAGGGTGCTGAATTGCTTGATCCTTGATCATGGCGGATTATCGCCCGGTCTTTGATCCTGTAATCTGGTATCAGAGCCTAGACACGTTCATGATATATATATGAGATATATGTGAAAGTATTAGATATAGATATGGAACTCAATTGTGTTATGGATCTCGGAGAATTGAGTACTAAAAGTACTAGACTCGAGGAGGTAGATATACCTCAAAACCTTGATTTGTTAAACAAATGGACAATTCCTAAAGTTTCGATTAAGACCATTTATGATTATGGTTGGTTTGATAAACTATCTTTAGCATTAAATTCTTCTGAACAAACTATTCGTTTATTAAATAAACGAGATATTGATCTTTATAAAAATCAGTATAATTATCTGCATATTGGCATGGTTCAAATTGCTTTTAAACCTCTTACCCTTAAAGAGTTACCAGAGACTTTCCTAGCCGCTCTCAGAGATGCTAGAAATTTAAATTTCCGACAGTCTCTTATGGGTTCGATTGAATCGACTGTAGCCTATGGTCCAGTTTATTTCAATACGCAGCCTAATTTGCAGTTATCATTATCTGATGTTAATATTCTTGATGCCTTAACATTAAATGTTAAAACGCATGGTTATAACTATGTGCCAGGTTCAGAACTCATAAGTTTGTCTTATAGAATTTATTTCAAGTTATTATCTACCTTGAATCGAAGATGTAAGTTATACGATACTTCAGATCAAACAATTTTGATGGAAACGAATTTTGCAAGATCTAAGGTCACCACCAGGCGACCAATTAGGTGGGAAGAAATTAATTTCCCAACAACTTGGACTCTCGACTCGGTTATATCTCCAAGTCTGTTAACCAATACGATTACTAATTCTGAGTATTCTCACATTTCGCAAAATCCCGATGGGAGAATTTGCATCCAGTTCACGGAAGGCAGCTATGCTCATCACAGGCAGTCACTGTCAAACAATAGACTTATGCCTCCAGTAAGTTCTATTCCTAATAGACGATCGTTTAGCCAGAGATTTGTGCCTGATATTCATCATATTTTCCCTATTGAACCATCCTATGGTCCAGCTCGAAACCGCGCTACTTCCCTTCACACTTTAGAATCTGATAATAACTCAATTATTGAAAAGGTTAAAATTAACTCCGGTTCTAATATTGTTCATGTTAATGATATTCATGACGACAGTTCTGATAAGGACTTTCCAACTCATTAAGAAATGGAGTTCGACGTCAATAGGTCTTAATGATTCCACACCAAATAGATTTTAGCCCAGGTTCCCTGGCAAGGAAACATATTCAAAAGGATTTTTTTGATAAAAGGTGGAATAAGTTTAAAACTTGGTTTTTTGATTCTTATAGCAAAGAAGACATGAATAATATTTCTCAAGAGTTCTATGAAACTTGTGCATTGCATAATCAAATTATGCACTTTGTTCCTTGGTTTATAACCACGTATTTGCTTTTATATGTCAATGTTATTGAGAGGACTTATCACGACGCTAATGGTAAGTTAATAACAACCATTTATCCTCCGCAGTCTGCTTTTGTTTTACCTAACAATACAAGTATAACCTTCAACGCTTTTCAAAAATTAGTTGATGAAGAAATTGATTCTATAAGTATTTCTGAGATTAATAAACTCATTTCTCAAAATAATTATTTGGGTTTATATGTCAAAGTTTTGGGAGAACATATTATCTCTCTCGATAAAAAACTTGATGAAATGACTAATTTGATAAGAAGTATAAAAGCTAATATAGCTAAGACTAATGTTGCTTCAACTAGTAAGGCAGAAGCTTCAACTAGTAAAGCAAAAGTAGTCTCTACTTTTATTCAGCGACCTCCTGAAATTCAGGATTTTAAGATAAAATCATTAACTGATTTAGAAGAACTTCTTGATAAAAAGTTTTCTGGTTTAAATATAAAACCCATCGATCTTGCTCACGAATTTTCTGATAAGATTGAGAAAACTGGTGATTATAAAAATCAGGTTTCTTCAGAGTTTAATAAGCTCAAAGGTTATCCTCGAAAGAATAGTGGCTATGCTACTAAACCAGCAATGCATATGTTCTACTACCCTCGTCCTACCCCTCAAGATGTCTTGATAGAAGAACGAGATTGGAACCAGACTAATACGTCTTACAGCGGTTCCGAGATTTACGAATGGAATCTCGACGGGTTAACAGATAGGCAGTTGACCATTCTTGTTCATAGGATGCTTATGTATGCAACCATTTGCAAAAGCATCAAAAATAATGATAGGACTATCTGCAAGATGATTGTTGCAGGTTTTATAGGACATCTCAGAGGCTGGTGGGATAACTACCTAAACATAGAAGAGAAAGCCTCTGTCATTAATGTCGTTGCCAAAAATGAAGGAGTTGATAACTTAGGCATGGCTCTTACGGCACACAGATAGGATGCAGTTTATACACTGGTGATGACCATTTTAGAGCACTTTAATGGTAAATTTACCTCTCAGCATGAAACGGTTCGTACCCTTCTCAATGGTCTTAAGTGCCCCACTTTGACAAAATGGAGGTGGTACAAAGATACGTTTCTTAATCGGGTTATGGAATTACCCGAAAACAAATATGAATATTGGAAAGCTAAGTTTATAGACGACCTTCCTTTTTTATTCGCAGAAAGGGTTAGAAAGACCCTAAGAGGAAACCACAGTGAAATTCGTTATAGGGATTACACCTACGGCAAGTTAATAGGAGTTTGCACTCAAGAAGGACTAAACTTGTGCAACGAGCTCCTTATGTCTAAACAACTTAAGATGAATAAGCACAAAGAAAGATCTCAGCTTGGAGACTTTTGCACCCAGTTCGGTCTACCTGAACCAGCAGCCTATGGCAGCAAAAAGGATTATTACCGGTCCCCTAGAACTGAAGGTTCTAACAGGAGATGAAGATCTAGACGAAGATCTAAAGACAAAAGAGATGCTAGAAAAACCTATCGTAAATCTAATAGATTTACTAAAGATCGGTCAGGAAGAGACCTTTCTAAAATCAAGTGTTACAAGTGTGGAAAACGAGGACATATTGCCCCAAATTGCAAACTGAATAAACTCAAAACCTTAAAACTTGATGCAAAACTGCATGATAAGGTTTATAGTTTGTTATACACCTCCGGTTCCGATGATGATTATGAATCTTATTCAGACGCAGGATCAGATATTGATTTTATTGATTTAACTGACCATGAAGAACAGGCTGATAGCTCATGCACCACTTGCAAAGGTAATACATGCAATTGTGAAGGAGATGAAATCTACAAACTACAATCACAATTTCAGGATTTCAATCTTAATATGTTCACTTCTGATAATGTGATAGAATTGTTAAAAGAAGTTACTGATAACAAACTTCGAGAAAAGATTATTAATCTTACCACTGCTAATGATTCTAGCTCTTCAAAACCACTTGTTGATAACAAGAAAAATGATTTTGAATATTACGCCCCTTATTCATTAAAAGAGATTGATAATCGTTTAATGATAAAAAAGGCTTTTGTTGAAAAGGATGCTTCTTTTGATGATCTAAAAGAAGAGGTTGAAAATCTCAAGAGAGAAATAAAAGCTCTCAAGATAAAAAAGGCTTTTGTTGAAAAGGATGCTTCTTTTGATGATCTAAAAGAAGAGGTTGAAAATCTCAAGAGAGAAATAAAAGCTCTCAAGCATAATCAGGCTATTTGCGACAAGAGGATTTCCCAGATTGAGGAAAATAATCCTATGCATATCAGTCCTGTTCAATCCAGTTCTTCAAAAGGTAAAGAGGTTTGCCATGATGAACCTACTACCAGTGACCCTGAAACTAATATGTTTTTGGGGATGATGCAGGTTGTCACAGCCC
Organism: Jaltomata sinuosa; assembly: GCA_003996215.1. Classification (NCBI taxonomy): domain Eukaryota; kingdom Viridiplantae; phylum Streptophyta; class Magnoliopsida; order Solanales; family Solanaceae; genus Jaltomata; species Jaltomata sinuosa. The sequence continues at coordinate 202,937 of QJPP01003300.1, forward strand.
ACAAATGGTATGTTAAATGCACCATTCTAATTGATAATAGTTTCTCTATTTCTAACGTTGCTATGATCGACAGCGGTGCCGACGTTAGCTGCATTCAGGAGGGTCTTGTCCCCTCAAAATATTTTCAAAAAACTGCGCATATGGTAAAATCCGTATTAGGACATGCTTTAGATATAAAGTATAAACTTTCAAATACAAAAATATGCCAGAATAAGGTTTGCATTCTACATTTCTTCTTTCTGGTAAAAAATCAGTTGCATCCTCCAATCATACTTGAAACGCCTTTTATAAATGCAATTTACCCTTTTACTCATATTGATTCAAAGGGATTTTCAGCTTCGTACAAAGACGATGAAATAAGTTATACTTTTATCACGGAGCCAATAACTCGTAAAATTAATGCTTTAATTGATATGAAGCAAAAACATGTCGATTCATTACAATATGCCCACCAACTTCCTGGCAAAATGCCTACGGTTAAAAACCACCGACATGTCAAGATCCAAATTCGAATTGGATCCAAACCGGTCTCAAAAAGCGATCGGAAAGCGAAGCCCTTCAAGAAAACACAATATGTGCTCCCGCTACACCTTCGTAACTCCAAATACCCGGATTCGTTACAGTCCCCCCTGTGATACTCCAACCGCCCCATGAATTGGTTATTCCTAAACGAGTCATGAAGGGTATAACGAACATACCCTGTCTCCACATTGGATCAAGAACAGGATCAGAAGGATCAAAACCCCCTAATTCATACAGAGCCATCGAACCGGCCCAACCAACAACCAGAGCTGTATGCATTATATGAACAGAAAGCAACCGACCGGGATCATTCAATACAACGGTATGAACACGATACCAAGGCAAACCCAAGGGGATATGAACTCTTTAGCATGAACATATTTGAGTCTCTCAAATCTGCTAAAATAAAGGAAAACATTAAATTAATTTCCGAACAGATCGCCATTGATATTTGCGCAGATCACCTCAGTGCTTTTTGGAATCGCAAGAAGCATATTGTCACCCTTCCATATGAGGAAGACTTCTCTGAAGATAATATCCCGACCAAGTCTCGTCCCTGCCAAATGAATTCTGAATTAGTAGAATTCTGCAAAAGGGAAATTGATAACTTGTTACAAAAGGGTTTGATAAAGCCTTCTAAATCTCCTTGGTAATGCACAACATTTTATGTCAATAATGCTGCAGAAAAGGAACGTGGAGCTCCCAGGTTAGTAATAAATTACAAACCTTTAAACAAATGTTTAAAATGGGTAAGGTATCCTATTCCCAATAAAAAGGACTTATTGTCAAGGTTATACGATGCCAATATATTTTCAAAATTTGATTTAAAATCAGGTTATTGGCAAATTCAGATATTTAAAGAGCATTCTTATAGAACTGCTTTTAATGTTCCTTTTGGGCAATACGAGTGGAACGTTATGCCATTCGGTTAAAAAAATGCCCCATCTGAATTTCAAAAAATTATGAATGACATCTTTAATCCATATATGGATTTTATTATTGTTTACATTGACGATATTCTGGTGTTTTCTAAAACCCTTGAAATGCATGTGAAGCACCTTGATATCTTCAAGAAAATTGTTATACAAAATGGTTTGGTTATCTCTAAACCAAAAATGAGTTTGTTCCAGACTAAAGTCTGTTTTCTGGGACATCTAATCTGTCAAGGAAAAGTCACTCCCATTCAGAGGGCCATCGACTTTGCATCAAAGTTTCCTGACATTATTACTGATAGAACTCAGTTACAGAGATTCTTGGGAAGTTTAAATTATATCTCCCCTTTTTATAAAAATCTTTCTCGTGATTTAGCCCCGTTATATGACAGGTTAAAAAAGGATTATAAATCCCCATGGACTAATAGTCACACCACTCTGGTAAAGAACATTAAACTTCGAGTTCAGTCTTTACCATGTTTAACTCTTGCTAACCCTGCTTGGCAAAAGATTATTGAAACAGATGCTTCCAATATTGGATACGGTGGGATTCTCAAACAAATTAATCCCAGTGACAAAAATGAGTATCTTATAAGATTTCATTCAGGCAAATGGACAGAAGCCCAGAAAAAATATGCAATTGTGGCTCATGAAATGCTTACAATTGTTAAGTGTGTCCTCAAGTTTCAAGATGATTTATATAATCAAAAGTTTTTGATAAAAACCGATGCCCAATCAGTCAAATACATGTTTGACAAAGATTTTAAACATGATGCCTCTAAACTTATATTTGCAAGGTGGCAAGCACAGTTAACCCCTTTTGATTTTGATATCCAGTATAAAAAGGGAGTTGATAATTCCCTACCGGATTTTCTATCCAGAGAATACATTCAGTAAAATGTATTTAAATTTTCTCAAAGAAAAAACTCTTGTTACTATCTTAAAGGTAATTATACTGCCGCATAATTTGAAAGAAACCATTGTCCAGATTATCATAAATGATTTGATAGAAGAAGATTTCTCTATTCATGACTACTCGGAAATGGTCCGAGAAGATTTAACAGATTATTATTCAGAATAAAAAAGTTGTTTTTAATGCAGGATGGACCCGCCTTGGAGGCAAGTTCGGGGAAGAGGAAGGGGAAGATCATCCCCGGGAAGGTCCTCTGGACATTCCAGTTCTCAGGGATCGTCATATCGATCCAATTACCCGGTTATACAGATGGGTAATAGAAGCCTGTTTAATAAAAAGGTTTCTGGTGAAGGTGAATCTTCATCTGCTGCTGTCCCTGAGAAGATCGTTAATCTGGAAGATATTCCAAAGGATAGCCCGTTATACGAGCATATGCAGGTATTTATACATGCGCAGAAGCAGAAAGATACTTTTGCTTCAGTTATGAAAGAGGATAATGATAATATCATATCCTATGAGCAACTCCAGAAAAGGGAAATTATATTTCTCTTGGAAAACACTGATATTCAGAGAAAAAACGAACCATGGAAAATATTCCAGAGATACTTGATCAAAGGATTATATTACCCGGGAGAGTCATACAAAACCCGGTCATACTATGAAACCATATTGACAAGTACTGGAAGTGCAGAAATTCAGCACTTTTGCCCCGCGGGTTATACCCCAGAAGAGAATGTTTATAACTTCTCAAAAATAGTGATCAAACAGATTATATCTGTTGAGGACTGGGGAATATCAACCATGAAAGAAAGGCAGATAAGCCTCAAGGGTATTGCTATGAGTTTTACTCGTGATTTAACCCCGTTATATGACAGGTTAAAAAAGGATTATAAATCCCCATGGACTAATAGTCACACCACTCTGGTAAAGAACATTAAACTTCGAGTTCAGTCTTTACCATGTTTAACTCTTGCTAACCCTGCTTCACAAAAGATTATTGAAACAAATGCTTCCAATATTGAATACGGTGGGATTCTCAAACAGATTAATCCCAGTGACAAAAATGAGTATCTTATATGATTTCTTCAGGCTGTATGGAAGAGACTAACTCTTTTACCTGAGCAAAGGGCCTGTCAGGAACCACAGTACATACTTTTATTAATCTCTTGTCCAACGGTTCTAACCCAGTAGCGGTTCTAACTGGACCAAGAGGTGCCCTTTTCAACACATATCACGGGCTGAGGAGGTCATGGCTTGCTACAGGCTTGCCAGACAGAGACAACAAGAGTAGTTCCAGATCCGACTGTACCACCATCTCAGAACCAAGTCAAGAAACCATATTAAAATTCCTTTTTATTTTAATAAAGCTTAGATCCATTCATGGTGCATATAGGAGAGAAGTTAGGCAATAGATATAGTCATGGAAACCGTTTAGCCGGACGTCGTCCGGTCTGGGAGAAGATACTAAAAATTAAGACTAAATAAAAAGAAAGTACCTTTCGGATGACCAAGAGCCAAAGGTTGCTTGTGAAGACTGATCCAAATTTTTTATTTAAGTCGGAACAGTGACAAACGTTTTTTGCTGATTTCTTTACAAAGCTATTCTAGAGAGAAGAGAGAGATTGTATGAAAATTCTGTGTGTTCCTACTTAACAAAATGAACACTTATATAGAAAGAAAGGAAAACATAAGGAATCTATGTACAGTAAAGAGGAGTCCCATATGGGTCCCTAAATAGTAAATCTACTGTTTAATCAGTTTATATACTGTATAGTGACAGCCTATCTTATGTCTTCTTCATACTTTTTCCTTGCCACGCTTTCTTTCCATGGCTTTTAGTGATTGCAGCAAATCTTCTGCTTCCTGTATATCTTTTGTGGACAATATAATGTCTTCTTCATGGCGTTATGCTTCCTCGTTACTGGTTTCACTTCACATTGAAGTATCAGATTTATCAATCTGAGTGATATTTTGAAGCAAGCTTCTTTTCATTTCTTCGAGATACTTGTTGATCATTGCTTCCTTATCTCCATCTTGAATGGAGATTCTTCGGGCAATATGCCTGACTGAGGGATTATCAATGCTAATTCCCTTTTGAGGAAGTTCTTTATAAGTATTAACTGTGTTAATAATTGTTTCAATAAGTTCTTGTCCATTTAATTGTTTGGACCTGGGATCTTTTTTTAATAATTTTTTCCAGAAGTTGTTATAACATACTCAGTATAATCAAGGAATATTTTCCTTCGTGAATCCTATTTTTGGGGCCCATTTATGGATCCATGGTATTGAGAATTCTATAAAGAAAATACATTTGATCAATCTTGTCCAACCAGCAGATGTGATCTTCATGATATAATTCACCGAGAAAAGGAGATACCTTTTTCCATTCCTTGTATAACTGGAGGAATTTTTCTGGCAAATTCTGGACTGTAGGACCGTGGTATGACCACCAGTTAATGAACCAATTTGGGATTGGTTCTGCAAATATCTTTGCGCAAATTTTTTCAAACCATGTGTGTTTGTTTTTATCATTGTTATAAAGCAGTGTTTTACTGAAAGCTTGGATATAATCTCAATAAGTAAAACTCATAGCAATACCCTTGAGGCTTATCTGCCTTTCTTTCATGGTTGATATTCCCCAGTCCTCACCAGATATAATCTGTTTGATCACTATTTTTGAGAAGTTATAAACATTCTTTTCTGGGGTATAACCCGCAGGGCAAAAGTGCTGAATTTCTGCACTTCCAGTACTTGTCAATATGGTTTCATAGTATGACCGGGTTTTGTATGACTCTCCCGGGTAATATAATCCTTTGATCAAGTACCTCTGGAATATTTTCCATGGTTCGTTTTTTCTCTGAATATCAGAGTTTTCCAAGAGAAATATAATTTCCCTTTTCTGGAGTTGCTCATAGGATATGATATTATCATTATACTCTTTCATAACTGAAGCAAAAGTATCTTTCTGCTTCTGCGCATGTATAAATACCTGCATATGCTCGTATAATGGGCTATCCTTTGGAATATCTTCCAGATTAACGATCTGCTCAAGGACAGCAGCAGATGAAGATTCACCTTCACCAGAAACCTTTTTATTAAACAGGCTTCTATTACCCATCTGTATAACCGGGTAATTGGATCGATATGACAATCCCTGAGAACTGGAATGTCCAGAGGACCTTCCCGGGGATGATCTTCCCCTTCCTCTTCCCCGAACTTGCCTCTAAGGTGGGTCCATCCTTCATTAAAAACAGCTTGTTTATTCCGAATAATAATCTGTTAAATCTTCTCGGACCATTTCCGAGTAGTCATGAATAGAGAAATCTTCTTCTATCAAATCATTTATGATAATCTGGACAATGGTTTCTTTCAAATTATGCGGCAGTATAATTACCTTTAAGATAGTAACAAGAGTCTTTTCTTTGAGAAAATTTAAATACATTTTACTGAATGTATTCTCTGGATAGAAAATCCGGTAGGGAATTATCAACTCCTTTTTTATACTGGATATTAAAATCAAAAGGGGCTAACTGTGCTTGCCACCTTGCAAATATAAGTTTAGAGGCATCATGTTTAAAATCTTTGTCAAACATGTGTCATTCCCTATTTTTACCAAGGTTAGATAAAGCACAACTTATGGACTCTGAAAGAATTTAATTATGTACAGAGTCGCCACCTAATTTTTAAGGAAAATAAGAAAACTTATTTTTGATTATTGACATGTATGACTCACATTTTAATCTGCGAAAACCATTTGAGATTCTAGGTAAGGGTTCAAGTTATTTCGAAGGTAAGGTGTTAGGCATCCTTCGAAATTCACAAATGTGATACCCGGCTAAACTTAATTTTTAAAGAGAGAGGAGGTAAAAAAACATTTTTTTGAAAAGTATAAATATGAACAGTAAAAAAATATGTATATACAAGTGCAAAAAATAATTTTAAAATATGTACATAAGAGTATGAAAAATGTATTTTTATATGTATGAGAAAATTTAGTATGTATGAAAATTTATATGTAAGAAAGTATACAAAAGAGTAAAAGAATGTATATTGTTAATATGAAAAGTATGTAAATATGTTAATATAAATAGATACTATTACGAAATATATATAAAAAAGAAAAATGTGTAAGTAATATATGTCTAAGTACATTGAGTAAAGAATGTAAAAAATATGTATAATGTAAAGAAATGTATTGAAAAGATTGTACAATGATTACATCAATTGACTTGCGTTTTTTATTATGTAAATACTATTTCACTTTTGCAAGAAAAAATGAGTTTAATAATGAGAAAAAAATATTAATTTTCAAAAGAATATATAAAGAATCATTTGCAAAGTTTAAGTAACAATGATTAAAAGAACGGTTTGAAAAAGAAAAGACGGCCTAATATCTGCGTGAAGTAAAAATGTGAACTAATTACCCAAGTTGAACTGATTTATTTGTAAAGTATTTACGGTCTAAGTTTTGCCTATGCACGTAATAATGAATAAGTAAATAAAAGACACACCTCCCAAAGCCCCGAAAATAAAGTTTTCACTATACTTTATCTTTGTACAATTACAAGAATTACAAGAATATAAATAAAAGCAACAAAATTTTGGAGAGATTTTCAAACCCCTTTTAATTGTCATCTTCGGAAGTATCTTCACGTACCTGTATAAACACTTAGTAAAAAATTCAATAACAAATAAATATTTATCAAAATAAGTTAAAGAAATACATATATGTATGTAAATATAAGAAAATAGAATTTTATTATAGTATGGACTCAGATATGTGGTAGTACTAAGTTTTAAATACGCCATGGCTGCGAAACATCTGTTGGCCACCCGAGATCACCTCGCCAAGATACGGATCATAGAACTTTTTATTTCGTCTTTGTAATATTAAGATTTCGTCATCGCCCAAACTTTATTTTTTCTCGCTACGTATATATATATGTATCCGTCTTTTTTATTGTGGAGGCCTCAAAAATCGAGGGGAGTTTTTTTATTGGCTATGATGTCAGTGTAACAAATGTGATAAAGCATTACAAGGGGCGAAATTGCCCAATCAGTCCAAAAATTCAGCTAAAACAACAGCAGCAAAACAGTGGTGAGCAAGACGAATTCAACACCGGCAAGATCAAAGCGACGACCAAACAAGGTCCAAAATTGAAACCAAAAAAAGGTGTAAAATCAGTCCACAACAACCACTAATAGAAGTAGATTAGTTCATGAAAAATAGTAGATAAACATAGCACAACAATAAAGATCTGAAAAAAAAAAGGTTGTCGGAGTATTGTTTTTCCATCATCGAATCAAACCATAAGAAGCATGTAGAATCCGACCAAAATCTGGAAAATAAGCATATATCGATCACATAAACAGGATGTCGGAAACCATGAAGAGAGAAGGCAGTGGGTGGCGTTGCTTCAACGGTGACAACACCGGAGCAACGCCAAAAATATGGATTCGGCAGACCTTGGCATTAATGGTCTAGACCACCATTTTTTCCCAAAAAAAAATAACGAACCAGAGGGAGAGGGGAAGGGGACGATGCGGTGGTGACGTTGCTTCCACGGCTTTCACCGGAGCAACGCCCAGAACATGAAGATTCCGGCCAGATCTGGTTTAATTTTTCCGGCAAACAGTGGCGAAGGGGAAAGGGAGAAAGAGGGAAAAGAGAAGAGAAAGGGAGAAAAAGATAAAAATCTGAAAAATAATTGTTTGTCTATGTAGTGTGTGTAGTGTGTATATTTTTTTTGTGTGTAAAAAAAAATTAACCCCCTCCCCTTTTTATAATACAAAACTAACCCCCCTTTTGTCTAAAAAATAAAAGACTATCTCTTTTTATTTTTTAGTTATTATCTAATAGATTATTTTCTCTATTAACTAATGTATAAAGTTTATTAACCGATGGACGATAGCCGTATTTAGTCATGTCAAATGTCACCTTTATTAAAGATGACAAGACCTTGACTTAATTGATTCGTTGCTCTGCGTATTAGAATTAATTGCTCCGACCTCTTGTGCTTGCGGAATGTATTAAAGAATTATCTATAAATAATATACAAAAATATGTGTATTGGTATGTGATTAAAAAAAAATATAAAAAATAAAATAAAATGTAATGTGTTTTAAATAATTGAAATTGTAGTATTTGTATTGTGTACGTGTGTAGGTGACTGTACATATTCCCAATGTCTCTTTCAAAATCGCCCCAATGTCGAGCTGTGAGACGCTGGGGATGCAAGATTGTGTACTTGCTGGAAAAAAGAATGATTATGATGTGATAATGACCGAACTCTTAATAGAGCTTCCTACATATCTCGAGCTCACGAGAATCAGGTCTATGTAGTTCGAAAAATGTGAGGATGTGTGAGAAGGAATGATTTGGTGTCAATTTTGAAATTCTCCAAGTATCCAATTAATGACACTGGATATGTGAGAGGGATTGTTGGTCATTGAAGACCTGATTGCCTACACGTCCCATGTTGGTGTGATGTAGGTAGAATGGTGCTTGACAATGCAAGTCACGATAGGTCGAATGACTCTTTCGGACATAAGACGCAAACTGTAAAAGCATATGTATCTCGAGACTTTGAGTCAAACTCTGATTTATTTCTCAGAGTATTGGAATGGAAAGGGGATCCTGGGTTGTGTGCCAGGACTTTGATGCAAACTTCGAGTTGTGTGCCGAAGCGTTAATGAAGTGAAATCTTGAGTTGTGTGTCAAGATTCTGATGCATACTCCAGTTTGTGTGCCGGAGATTAATTAAATAGAATCTTGGGTTGTGTGCCAAGATGAATACTTTGAAGCTCTTGGGTTGTGTGCCAAGATCCTGATGCATGCTCTGGATTTGTGTGCTAGAGCATTAATGAAATGGAATCTTGGGTTGTGTGCCAAGATTATGATGCATACTTCGATTTGTGTGTCGAAGCTTTGAATGACTAGAATCTTGGGTTGTGTGCCAAGATCCTGATGCATGCTCTGGTTTGTGTGCCAAAGCGTTAATGAAATGGAATCTTGGGTTGTGTGCCAAGATTATGATGCATACTTCGGTTTGTGTGACGAAGCATTGAATGACTAGAATCTTGGGTTGTGTGCCAAGATCCTAATGCATACTCTGGTTTGTGTGCTAAAGCGTTAATGAAATGGAATCTTAGGTTGTGTGCCAAGATTCCAATGCATACTCCAGTTTGTGTGCCGGACGCTTTGAAATGAATACCCGCATTTGAAGGTGGGCGCCTATAAAATGTACTTGAATGTAAATACCCGCATTAGAAGGTGGGCGCCTGTAAAAGGGACTTGAATGTAAATACCCGCATTAGAAGGTGGGCGCCTGTAAAATGTACTGAAATGTAAATACCCGCATTAGAAGGTGGCGCCTGTAAAGGAAGAAAACTTTTTTTTTTTCCAGTTGTAAGAATGTTGAAAAGAAAATAATGTCTTGACTTTCAGTTGGTACCGACAATTAGTCTTATGCACAAGAATTCCACCATCTTTTCCAGCTAACCAAGATCAACTTTGGGTAATTTCAATAGTTTCAAATGGTACCTCAGACGTACCTAAGTATCGACAAGATTTGTTCATCTTGATTCAAACAAAGATTTTGAACTATACATGTTCTCATGTTTCACGTGCCTCACCAAAAGAAAGTCCTATTTTTCACACATATGAGTATTTTGATTTTAGGACATTTTGAGAAGTGCACTCACACTCAGAAGGATGTTCAATGCATGCAATTGTGATACCATAGGCTTGGCCTTCATGTAAGTATCCACTAATGTGAGAACGCTTGAAATAGGATCATGTAGGGCTTATTATTAGCTTGTAATGTAGGCTTGGGCATGGGTAGGATATTATTTGGGATAAAAGTGACTAATCCTCCCTTGAGCATGCACTGTATTTGTGCTTTGACATTTGTTGCATTTGGACGCTTGATCTTCTTTGTTTCGTAGTCCCTTTCTTTGAATTTGTATCGACTTCTTTTCGTTGTTGGAGTCTTTTTTTTCCCCTTTTGGAGTTCTTTTCTCTTATTTTTTTTTTGTGAAATTTCTCCACATTTGTTGGAGTGTTTTTCATTATATTTTTTTTTTGGGGGGGATTTCTCCATGTTTTGATTTGTGGGGAATTTTACTCCTTCTTTAAAGTCGTATTTTCATCTTTATTCCTCTGGGACTTTGCATCTTCTGCCTTTGGCATCTTTGATCTTGAATCTTTGTCCGCAATTTGCACATTTTAATGCGCTCAGGGAGGTCGGGCCAAAAGAGGGTAGTGCATGTAAGCACTCAGAAAGGTATAGGCTGAGATGTGGTTGTTCAAAGAAAAGACTTTAGGCTCAAAGGGGGAATGCTAGGGATAATGTCATTTGGTAGGTTATGAAAGGCTCAATCGGGTCAAAGAAGGCCTACGATCCTTTCCCAAATCAAGTGTAACTCAGGATTTCGCCTCAACAAGCATTTAGGCCAAGTTCTAGATCAACAATGCAATGCACTGAATTAATCTAATGCTCGCCACACAATGCACATAAAACGATGAGGTTGGTTTTGTTCTTGTCTTAGATGCATGCAAGAGAATTTTTCGAGTGTCACTAAGGTGTGATTAAGAGGTACCAAAAGGATCTATGGTTTACCACGAAATTGATCCTCTCTATCATATCATTTGTTTCTTTCTCATGTACACTTCTAACTATGTTGGTACCAACCAAGTCAAAATTTTCATGTTTTTTCCATTTTTTTTAATTTTTTTTTGAAAAATGAGACTGAACCCTTATGAGGGTTGCCTACGTATCTTGTATAAACAAGAATCAGGTCTGTATAGTTCAAGAGGATAGGGTATAAGATGTAAAGTAAAAAAAAATAAACCCTTTTTTTGTAAAGGAATACCGAATCCAAGAAGGACTGCCTACATATCTCATTGAGATGAGAATCAGGTATGCGTAGTTCATGAAGATACGAACTAAAATGTATATACACACTTTTTTTTTGTTTTTCTAATAAGGAATACCGAACCCAAGAAGGGCTGCCTACGTATCTCATCGAGATGAGAATCAGGTTCGCGTAGTTCGTGAAGATGCGAACTAAAATGTATGTACACACTTTTTTTTTTGTTTTTCTAATAAGGAATACCGAACCCAAGAAGGGCTGCCTACGTATCTCATCAATATGAGAATCAGGTTCGCGTAGTTCGTGAAGATACGAACTAAAATGTATGTGCAGAAAAGAATTCACCTCTAGAAGGAATATAAGGCAAAAAATTAAGATATTTATCGAATATAAAAATATGTACAAAAAATAATGCAAAGATATAGACAAACTCGGAGCGATGCCTCGTATATCGGGTGTTGGCAACATCCTCGATGAGAGTGTTTCCAGACTGTTTGCAGGGATGATCGTTATCGCAATCTCCCAATTATTTATGGAGATCGTCCATTATCATGATCGTCTCCAATTGTTGTTGAAGATGACATATTGTGGCCCCTCAATTATTTACGAGGGCATTTATTGGCGTATCCATCCCCGATTAAATGGGGACGATTCTCCTGTAAAGAAATAAGAAAGGAGTGAAAGTAAGAAAGTCATGAAGAAAAAAAAAATATAATTACATGGTCAAAAACTCCCCTGATTTGTCTGTCCCATTGAATATGGATGCCTCAAAAATTCTGAGGTCAGATGCTATCTCATGTGAAGTTCAGGAATCATTTATCCTGCAAGAATCAAATAACAGAGTGTTAAAGTCGCTCTCCAATCATAATACTAAGAGGGATTAGAGTTAGGTCATGCGGCCAAGTGATGCATCCGATTTGAAATCAGAGATTAGTGTGATTCTCCCATGAGTTTCAGGGATGATGTTGTTCCTCCTACATTCAAAGAAAGCTTCTTAGTTTAAGGAGAGGGGTGTTCACTTCTACGGAATTCAGATTTGACTCCTCGCTTTTTATTGCTTTATATCCTTTGATAGGTGTGCCTGCGAAGAAAACGAGTCAACTCGTGTTGAACCCTTAGATTTGGAAAGTGAAAGTGATTCACCATAGTTCTATGGCTTACGGCATTTGAGAAGTTTGAAGAGAGACTTAGGTCTTCAGATTTTGAGACTAAAGTCGAATGGAGATTATGGTAAGAGTGATATTGATAATCTTGAATTTTGGACTTGAGAGAATTGGTTGACGCTTTTAATTATTTTTTGAGGGTTGAGAGCGTCAGTGGACCGTTCCAAAATATTTGCCCCAGTTTGCAATCCTAAGAAAATCATTTTAGAATAGCAGGAAGACCGAACCCTTATGTAGGATGGCCTACATATCTCACCAAGATGAATTAAGATGAGAATCAGGTCAGGACGTAGTTCAGAATGAATCCATGGGTGTGATATGTATGATTGTCATGAACTGGTGGTTATTCTTGAAAAATGGTGTGACAGGCGGCTGAGAGGAACCAATTGCAGACAATGAGCTTTAAAAATACTTTGATCAGACAATCAAGATGACGGATGTAAAAATATAGACAGAGTTTTGTCACTACTCTAATACGCTGAAAGTATTACAAAGAAAGAGAAGCATGGAAAATATTTGATATTATTTCGCCGCTGTCGAAAGAATTGAATGACTGGGAGAGTGTTGAACTCTTGATTTTGAAAGTGAAGGCCAAAATGTCACATTTCATAATCTACGATGATTGAGAGAAAAAGAAACTTATGTCCCATGTTCTAGGATCAAAGTCGAGTGAAGGTTTGAATGTAAGGCCAATATTGACACTGATGTCAGGGAGATTTGGATTTGAGGGAAACTGTTGATTTGCGCTGTCAACAAGACTTTGGAGAGGGTATTTGAATTGTTTCAAAAATTTGCCCCAGTTTTTAAAATCCTGAAGAAATTATTTTGAAACAATGGAAGACCGAACCCTTATGTAAGGTTGCCTACGTATCTTGTCAGGACAAGAATCAGGTCAAAAGGTAGTTCGAAATAGATACGCAGTTATATGTGATTTGTATAATTACTTTGAGTAATTGTATTGAAAAAAAGTAAAGCTATGAGTGAAAGTTTGGACAAGAAAAAGGTTTTGTATAAAGATGAGAAGGATGTACAAGGCTGCATTGATAATTTCTTGAAAAAAGAATGATGAAGTCCAAAAAAGTGATCGTACAGATCGACAATGGGTATGAAGAAGAACGATAAATGGTGAAGGATGGTCTTAGAGACCGAGAACGAATGTGAAGTATTGAAAAGGTCCCAGGCCCAACACAAGTCAACAAAAATCGTCAGATAAAATGGACGAGAACGAAGATGACGTGTATATATATATATGTATAAACTAAAATAAATATGCACAAAAATGCAAGAACGCAGAATATGTAATTAACAAAGAGCAGGTCTCAAATAAAACTATGGCCTAAGGATTGTAACAGTAGATTCACCTAAGCTGATAAAGAATATTCGGACAACTGCGAGGAGACACGTGGTAATTTGCACGTGTCGACTCTGAAACTAAGGAATCCAAAGAAGTTTTGGAGTAGCGTGAAACACTCCTTGCGTGAACCACAATGTGTGATAGTGTACGGTCAAGACTCGATAGAAATGATGTGATAATTAAATAAATAATTTGTAAAAGTATTTCAAATACATATCTACAGTATAAAGTGAATAATGAATCAAAGAATAATATAAAGAATTTATGGGTAAGAAATACAAAAAATTTATGTGCACAATATAAATAGTATATACAATTCACAGTATGTAAAAAAATAATCGAAAAATTAAATAATCAATATATGAAAATGTAAATAGAAATACCTCTCTCAATGAAAAAATTGAGTCTATCATGGTTAGAACCTGGTTGTGTCCCCAGCAGAGTCGCCATTCTGTCATTCCCTATTTTTACCAAGGTTAGATAAAGTACAACTTATGGACTCTGAAAGAATTTAATTATGTACAGAGTCGCCACCTAATTTTTAAGGAAAATAAGAAAACCTATTTTTGATTATTGACATGTATGACTCACATTTTAATCTGCGAAAACCATTTGAGATTCTAGGTAAGGGTTCAAGTTATTTCGAAGGGAATTTGTTAGGCATCCTTCGAAATTCACAAATGTGATACCCGGCTAAACTTAATTTTTAAAGAGAGAGGAGGTAAAAAAACATTTTTTTGAAAAGTATAAATATGAATAGTAAAAAAATATGTATATACAAGTGCAAAGAATAATTTTAAAATATGTACATAAGAGTATGAAAAATGTATTTTTATATGTATGAGAAAATTTAGTATGTATGAAAATTTATATGTAAGAAAGTATACAAAAGAGTAAAAGAATGTATATTGTTAATATGAAAAGTATGTAAATATGTTAATATAAATAGATACTATTACGAAATATATATATATAAGAAAAATGTGTAAGTAATATATGTCTAAGTACATTGAGTAAAGAATGTAAAAAATATGTATAATGTAAAGAAATGTATTGAAAAGATTGTACAATGATTACATCAATTGACTTGCGTTTTTTATTATGTAAATACTATTTCACTTTTGCAAGAAAAAATGAGTTTAATAATGAGAAAAGAATATTAATTTTCAAAAGAATATATAAAGAATCATTTGCAAAGTTTAAGTAACAATGATTAAAAGAACGGTTTGAAAAAGAAAAGACGGCCTAATATCTGCGTGAAGTAAAAATGTGAACTAATTACCCAAGTTGAACTGATTTATTTGTAAAGTATTTACGGTCTAAGTTTTGCCTATGCACGTAATAATGAATAAGTAAATAAAAGACACACCTCCCAAAGCCCCGAAAATAAAGTTTTCACTATACTTTATCTTTGTACAATTACAAGAATTACAAGAATATAAATAAAAGCAATAAATTTTGGAGAGATTTTCAAACCCCTTTTAATTGTCATCTTCGGAAGTATCTTCACGTCCCTGTATAAACACTTAGTAAAAAATTCAATAACAAATAAATATTTATCAAAATAAGTTAAAGAAATACATATATGTATGTAAATATAAGAAAATAGAATTTTATTATAGTATGGGCTCAGATATGTGGTAGTACTAAGTTTTAAATACGCCATGGCTGCGAAACATCTGTTGGCCACCCGAGATCACCTCGCCAAGATACGGATCATAAAACTTTTTATTTCGTCTTTGTAATATTAAGATTTCGTCATCGCCCAAACTTTATTTTTTCTCGCTACGTATATATATATGTATCCATCTTTTTTATTGTGGAGGCCTCAAAAATCGAGGGGAGTTTTTCATTGGTCATGATTTCAGTGTAACAAATGTGATAAAGCATTACAAGGGGCGAAATTGCCCAATCAGTCCAAAAATTCAGCCAAAACAACAGCAGCAAAACAGTGGTGAGCAAGACGAATTCAACACCGGCAAGATCAAAGCGACGACAAAACAAGGTCCAAAATTGAAACCAAAAAAAGGTGTAAAATCAGTCCACAACAACCACTAATAGAAGTAGATTAGTTCATGAAAATAGTAGATAAACATAGCACAACAATTAAGATCTGGAAAAAAAAAAGGTTGTCGGAGCATTGTTTTTCCATCATCGAATCAAACCATAAGAAACATGTAGAATCCGACCAAAATCTGGAAAATAAGCATATATCGATCACATAAACAGGATGTCGGAAACCATGAAGAGAGAAGGCAGTGGGTGGCGTTGCTTCAACGGTGACAACACCGGAGCAACGCCAAAAATATGGATTCGGCAGACCTTGGCATTAATGGTCTAGACCACCATTTTTTCCCAAAAAATAATAACGAACCAGAGGGAGAGGGGAAGGGGACGATGCGGTGGTGACGTTGCTTCCACGGCTTTCACCGGAGCAACGCCCAGAACATGAAGATTCCGGCCAGATCTGGTTTAATTTTTTCGGCAAACAGTGGCGAAGGGGAAAGGGAGAAAGAGGGAAAAGAGAAGAGAAAGGGAGAGAGAGATAAAAATCTGAAAAATAATTGTTTGTCTGTGTAGTGTGTGTAGTGTGTATATGTTTTTTGTGTGTAAAAAAAAATTAACCCCCTCCCTTTTTTATAATACAAAACTAACCCCCCTTTTGTCCAAAAAATAAAAGACTATCTCTTTTTATTTTTTAGTTATTATCTAATAGATTATTTACTCTATTAACTAATGTATAAAGTTTATTAACCGATGGACGATAGCCGTATTTAGTCATGTCAAATGCCACCTTTATTAAAGGTGACAAGACCTTGACTTGATTGATTCGTTGCTCTGCGTATTAGAATTAATTGCTCCGACCTCTTGTGCTTGCGGAATGTATTAAAGAATTATCTATAAATAATATACAAAAATATGTGTATTGGTATGTGATTAAAAAAAAATATAAAAAATAAAATAAAATGTAATGTGTTTTAAATAATTGAAATTGTAGTATTTGTATTGTGTACGTGTGTAGGTGACTGTAAAAAATATTGTGATTATCAAAATTGTATAATGATAATAAATTGATAAAAAATCCTAATATTCACAAAATAAAGGATAATTATCAATAAATTGTAAGACAGTAAAAATGTCCCAATAAATTGATAAGAATCCTAATATTTATGAAATTAAGAATAATTATCAATAAATTGATAAAACTCCTAAAATAAGGATGATTATCAATAAATTATTATATTTAATGAAAAATGTGTAAAAAAATGTATTTTGTACTCTTTAACGATCAGAAAACCTGAAGACATTAATTTTAAGCACGGAGAGCCAAAATTGGGTGTCAACAACATGTATTTGACTGATTGGCATCAGTTTTTATCAAAAACTTTTGATTATATTAACGAGATATTGATCTTTTGATTATAGATCATAAGCCTAATAGTTTGGATCAAAGACTATGATTATAGATCATATTGAGATCATATGCATAGGGTTTAGGGTTTAGGGTTTAGGGTTTAGGTTTTTTTTTTTATTTTAACGACCCTTTGGTGGGTCAGGGGCTGAGCAACACCCCCAGGCCTTAACATAAATAAAACGAAACAGAAAATACATGGAGGGGGACATAAACCTTACCTCCGATCCTATGGTGGTTCATAAATCGGCTAGCCTACTAAGGCCGGCCAACTCATCCCCGATACTAGAATGGAAACCTAGGAACTATGCACCTACGAGAGGACTCCTCTCAATACAAAGAGTCTAGGAAAGCGATAAATAAGGGAGACTCTCCCCTTACAAGTAAGAAGAAAATCAAAAACAAAACTAAGGTTTTCTTCAAAAAGGATATAACTCGAAAAAGAAAAAGCCTAGGAGAAGAAAATTAGTAACACCAAAAGTGGTACAAGTGATCACCTGTACAAAAAGAACATAACAAAGTAACTCAAGGCGGTTTCATAATCCTTTTCAACCTTTTTCTTCTAAAGTTTGGCATTCCGAGCTTATCTAGTTTGAAGTAACCTCTTGCTTCCTCCGGTAGATGGTCTTGATTGAAGAAGTGATGTGGAATAATCAACTGATGACTATGCTTTGAGAGTATGTCAGCCACATAATTCGCTTCCCTATAGATGTGACTGCATTTAAAATTCGCAAGCATGTTAGTGAGGTTTATAAGTGTTTCCAGGTTCTCTTGAATGTTCCATGGAGGTTTAGCACTATGGTTGAGCCATTTACTAAGCAATTCCGAGTCAACCTCAAGGTTGACATTGCTATATCCATGTTGGATGCACCACGTAAGACCATAAATGGCAGCTTGGATCTCCGCTTGGTTATTAGAACCAACCCCCAAAGGTGTGGCAAATGCAAAGATGAAGTTGCCGAGACAATCTCTAAGAATCCCACCAGCCCCATGTTGCCCGGATTGTCTATAGCGCTTCCATCCGTGTTGAGTTTGACCATCGTAGTACTAGGCTTGCACCAATACACTTTAATAACTCTAATCTCATGTTTACACATTTCCACCAGAGAACTCAAATCTGTCCAGCTTGAAGGCCACTTAATATAAGGGAAAACAGTGATGAGAAGGTTATTAATGTCTTTGGTGATGGAATATTTGACTCTTGTGCTGTTGGATTGCTTCCCGCCATATTTACTAGCACAACGGTTCTTCCAAAGATTCCAGCAGATAAAAATGGGAGTCGCATGTAGGATGAGCTTATGAACTTCATTGTTGTGTTTGGTAATCCACCATCTCATAAGTAAGTTTCTCAAAGGTGTATAATCATGGTTGATTCCCAGAGAAGAAGAGAAAACTTTCCAGATGTGTTTAGCAAAGTGACCCGAGGCAAAAATATGATCAATAGTATCAGTTCCCGAGCTGTAGCAGCACGAACAGTCTGCTGGTTCATGACCAAAAGATGTGATTTTTTCGTTGGTTGGGAGTTTACCTCTAAGAGCTCTCCAAAGAAGAAAGGAGACCTTGAACGGGATATGTTTATGCCAAGTGAGAGTACTCGTCAAGATTTTAGTTTTCTTCTTTCTTATAATTTCCCAAGCCGAAGAACAAGTAAACAACCCATTAGTATTAGGCTTCCACACCGGTTGATCCAGAACCCCCTCTTGTAGTTGTAATGGAGTGTTGAGAATCGTATGAGTCAATTGTGGAGATCTGCCTCACCAATTGTTCATCCCATTGACCATCTATGAAGAACTCTGAAACTTTGATGTTGTTGGGTCTAGAATTGTCTCTTCTGTAACTAGCAATAGGACCCACTCCTAACCAATCATCCCACCAGAAACAGCAAGAACCTAAGTGAATGATCCACTGGATATGAGTCTCAGCATTAGCCTTGTTCTTTGACATGTGCTTCCACATAAGGGACTGCCCCGTGTCCCATTTCTTAGCAACTGGATTGGCTCTTTGACAATATTTAGCTTTAAGAAATTGCCCCCATAGAGTATTCTTGGTTCTAAACGTCCACCACTGATTGTATTGGAAAGAAAGACAAGTATCTGATAATGATCGTACACCAATACCTCCTTCATCATACGGATAGCTTAGCGTTTCCCAGGAGGCCCAGTGATATTTTCTCTTGTCTTTGTCCCAACCCCAGAAAAAATCAGCAGTGAGGCATTTTATTTGCTTAAGGGTGGTTTTGGGAGGAAATATAGCCGAGAGTATATGGATAGGAAGGGATTGGAGAACGGATTTAACAAGAGTAGCTCTTCCCCCAAAGCTAAGCATTTTAGTTTTCCATCCTCTGATTCTTGCCGCCACTTTAGACACCATCTCGGAATAATAAATAGCTCTCTGACCACCTTCATATACAGGGCAACCTAAATAGATGATAGGGCTGTCCTTCTGAATGAAACCAGTGATGTCTTTGATCGTAGAAATAATATCAGTAGGTGTTTTTGTAGTAACCATAAAATGGCTCTTGTCTTTATTGATAAGCTGGCCGGAAACCTCTTCATAAGTAGATAAGGTATTCATAATAAGCTTCAGAGAATTATCCTTAACCGAGGAGAAGATAATCATATCATCTGCAAAACTGAGATGATTAATTTGAGGCCCGTTCTTCTCCATATGAAAACCATGGTACAAGTGATGATTGTGCAGATTATTAAGCAACCTGGACAAAACTTCAGCTCCAATAATAAAGAGTACCGGGGAAAGCGGATCTCCTTGCTTGAGACCCCTAGTGGAATGAAAAAACCCGTGTCTTGAACCATTTATAATCACTGAATACCAATTATTGGACATGATTCTCCAGAACATATCAATAATAGTCTCTCTGAACCCCATTCTTCTCAAGACGAGGCAAATAAAGGACCAAGAAACTCTGTCGTACGCTTTTGCCATATCAAGCTTGATCACCACATTATCGCCCTCTGATAACGCCCAAACTACACCTCAAATTAACGAAGCGTAAGCGGTCGTAGTCAAATATAGAACCCAACAAAGGTTGGGGTCGAATCCCACAGAGAATATGGTGAAGATTAAGCCTTTAGTGAAGTACGTGACTAATGGTCAATAGTTTCCGGTAAATAGGGGGGGTTTTGTGATCAATATTTGTAAACAAAACAAACACTTAACGTATGAATGATAATCAATAGGAGAGAGAGAACTAGGGAAGTGTTTACCATGGCGTTAGTAACAAAGTCGATTCTAGGCTTAACGGGGTTCTTTCTATATGCGTGTCACGATGCGATTGAATTAATGTATCGTCTAAACGTTTCTCAACCAAATAGACAAATTTACTTTTCAATTCTCTCGAACTTGAAAAGGTGTGCTTTAGATTTCAATCCTAAACATCAAGTAGATTAATCTAGTTACAGCATTAATCATAAGACGAGAGTTGGTAGTCTCGAATCCTCGTCGTTAATCAAGTTTCCCGGTTTTAATCTCTTTACTCAAGCAAATTAAACCTAGGCATGTTCTAATGTTTGCAACCACTAGAAAACGTTACACAACGATGATTAACAACGTGACAACATGTATTTTGAACCCGTCGCTACCCGGAATCTATCTTGCTACGTTTGCCATGGCTCCCACAACCCTAGTTGTGAGAGTTTTAGTTAATCATGCTTATAGAAGAATAGAAGAAAGTCATGTTCATAATAAAGAAAAGAAATCCTTACAAATGTATTGAAAACAATCCTCAATAATCCAAGAACAAGAATAACAAGATCCCAAGAACGATTCAAGAACACGAATTCAAGAAGTAGAAAACGTGTTTCTTGATCTTCAAGTTGACTAAAATCTCTCCTAAAACTATTGTAAAAAGCTTTATTAATTGCATAATGAAAATAAACCTAACATAGGGTATTTATAGGAGTCTAGAAAACAAATCCCAAAATCGTCCGGATTCCGCGTAGCGGACTGCCCAGGTGTGACGGCCAGGCTGACGGACCGTCACTGGCTTGACGGACCATCGCCTGGGCCGTCACCACTAGGCAGTGGTGCTGCCTTGGTGTGACGGTCACTGTGACGGACCGTCACATGTGTGACGGGCCGTCACTCAGGCCGTCACTCTTAGGCAGAATGTCATTTTTCGCGTATTTCCTTCCGTTTCCATGTTTGTCTCCATTTCCTGAAAATACAACATAAAAACATCAAAAACGACAATGGTTGCTTGAAAACGTACGATTGTTCTTAGTTTAAAGGAGTCGAAAGTGCCGTAAAATGGCGGCACATCAACACCCTCAACTTAAGACGTTCGCTTGTCCTCAAGCAACATGACACAAAACAATAATACGACTCAACTAAGCAACAAACTCGTGTCTCTAGCAACTCATGGTCATTCACCATCTTTTTCAATCAAACTCCCTCGTAGCACACAAATGTATGAAACACTAACTTGCAAGGATCCAAACATGTCATTCCGATATGATAGAATATTTTGCATACACACGCGCAGCTATCCTAACAATCAATAGACAATACAGACCTCTTGGTGCCCTCACCACAAAGAAATCCCACACACAAGATTTGGGACTAGGTAAGCGCTCACACTCACAAACGATTTCAAACAATGCACATGCGATACCATAGGCTTGCCCTTACTATTCTATTTTGATTCTTCAGAAAGCCGCTCAGGATCACTACAAGACTTGTTTTGGCTTGTAATGAGGCTTCAGGTGCAGGTAGGATACATTTAGGGGTTAGTGACTAAGCCCTCGTTGGAACTACCGACGTCTTATTACCACATACTTTACTTTGTCCATCCTTATTCACCTTTTTATTTCCTTCTCTCTAGCTAAAGGTGCGGCCTCTTTATTTTGACAATTCTTTTTGTTACTTTTCCGATCTTTTTCACTTCTTTTTATTTTTCTTTTCTTAGGCACACACCCGAATTTTCATTCTATTCACAACCAATCTTCTCCCTCCTCTTTTTCTTATCATTCACCTCTGTAGTAGCCACCCTCAACTTAGGCTGATTGCCTGTGTTGAGGTGCACAATGTCCATGGCAGGACCAGGGCCAAAACAGGGTTTACCTCTATAGTAGCCACCTCAACTTAGGCTGATTGCCTGAGTTGAGGTGCACGATGTCCAAGGAAGGACCAGGGCCAAAATAGGGATTCAAAGTTAAACGGGAATGGTGACAGGTTATTGAAAGAATAAGGTCAATTATGGCTCAACAGGGATCAAGGGATTATTTATATTTGGACGGTCTTTTAGGTTAAGTGGACTGCACACAAAAAGGGCCTGTGATCCTTTCCTAAGCAACCAAACTTCGAACTTAACAAAATAGACCGGGCAAGTTCTAGATGCATGCACAGAGTAAGAATTTATGACAATAATCTCACACGCTCTTGGCACCAAGAAACTATATCGCTACCAACTATCAAACAACCGCTCGGCTTAAGCATACTCATTCTACTCATAATCACACAATGACATACAAGGATCCAGACAGTCAATCGTTTCAACATAAGTCCAAAACCAGAAAATTTTTAAAGGGGCCTCGTTTTTAAACAAAAACGTCATGCTTGCTATAGACACTACAAAACAGCTAACAAAATTTTAAAATAACACCCTACACATGCCGGTTCTACTAGATAGCACACCGGAGGAAAAAGAAACACGGCAACAAAAACCCTCGGTGGTGACTCACAGGTTTCCCAACACCCTCAACTTAGACTCATGCATTGTCCCCAATGCATCCACATGAAAGCTAAAAACTGTGAGAGAAAGGAATACCTGTGAAGTCGATATGACTCAGATTCTGGAACGATGTTGGAGACCGCCAGGGTCTCCAAAACAAGAGAACTCGGTGGAGTGTGGCGTTCCAGCTTCCTCTTTGGGCTCCATCGCTAGTCGCGACAACTTCTTCGCTCTTTCTTTGCAGATTCTCTTGCGGTGTTTTCGTTTTCTTGATCTTTCACCGCTTTCCTTTACCTGCTTCTCCTCTTGTGTTCGCGACCTTACTTTCATAATAGCTCGGGTTTCAAGACAACCCTTCTCCTCAGGATACACATCCGCAGGGACTTCCTCAATAGCATTGATGACCGCGACCACCCTTATGTCACTTGGTTGCTTCATCAATTTGGACACATCGAACTTGACCACTTCATTGTTCAATCGGAAGGTCAGCTCGTTTCTCTCCATGTCGACCAATGCTCTTGCTGTGGCTAACAATGGTCGTCCCAAGATTATGGGAACTTCGAAGTCCACTTCGCAATCCAAGATAACAAAGTCGGCCGGGAATATAAGCTTACCAATCTTGACCAGCACATCAGATAATATTCCCACCGGTCGCTTTACTGAACGGTCAGCCATCATCACTCTCATGGATGTCGGTTTAGGAGCTCCCAAACCCAATTGTTTGTAAACTGCTAGCGGCATCAAGTTGATACTAGGACCAAGATCGCATAATGCTCTTCCGAAGTTGAGCTTCCCGATAGTACAGGGAACAGTGAAAGCACCTGGATCCTCCTTCTTTTCGACTAACGACCTTGAAGAAATAGCGCTGCAGTGGTGGAGGTTGTCCTCTGGTTCAAAACTTACCGACCTCTTCTTTGTAATCAAGTCCTTCATGAACTTGGCATAACCGGGCATTTGTTCCAGCGCTTCCACCAATGGTATGTTTATTGAAATCTGCTTCAGCATGGTTGATGTGCCGCTAATTTACGGCACTTTCGACTCCTTTTTACTAAGAACAATTGTACGTTTTCAAGCAACCATTGTTATTTTTGATGTTTTTATGTTGTATTTGTAGGAAATGGAAACAAACACGGAAATGGACGAAAATACGCGAAAAAGAACATTCTGCATAAGAGTGACGGTTCAGGTGATGGCCCGTCAAGGGTGTGACGGTCCGTCACCCAAACCGTCACACCAAGGCAGCAGCCAAGGCAGCACCACTGCCTAAGGGTGACGGTCCAGGCGACGGTCCGTCAACCCTGTGACGGTCCGTCACCCCAAGCCGTCACACTTAGGCAGTCCGCGACGCGGAATCCGAGCATTTTTGGGATTGGTTTCCTAGACTCCTATAAATACCCTATGTTAGGTTTATTTTACACATTACCTTTCCAATAGTTTTTACACACGTTACTAAATAATTTTAGGAGTTTTAGTCGACTTGGAGAGCAAGAAACACGTTTTCTACTTCTTGAATTCGTGTTCTTGAATCGTTCTTGGGATTTTGTTGTTCTTGCTCTTGGATTAATTAAAGATTGTTTTCAATACATTGTAAGGATCTCTTTTCTTTATTATGAATATTGCTTTCTTTTGTTCTTCTACAAGCATGAGTAACTAAACCTCCCACAACTAGGGTTGTGGGAGCCATGGCAAACGTAGCGATATAGATTCCGGGTAGCGTTGGGTTCAATATATGTATTGTCACGTTGTTAATCATTCATTATTTAATGTTTTCTAGTGGTTGCAAACATTAGAACATGACTAGGTTTAAGTTTGCTTGAGTAAAGAGATTAAAACCGGGAAACTTGATTAACAACAAGGATTCGAGACTACTAACTCTCGTCTAATGATTAATGCTGTAACTAGATTAATCTACTTGATGTTTAGGATTGAAATCTAAAAAGCACATCTTTTTGAGGTCGAGAGAATAGAAAAGGAAATTTGTTTATTTGGTCGAGAGACGTTTAGACGATACCATTAATTCAATCACATCGTGACACACACATAAAAAAGAACCCGGTTAAGCCTAGAATCGACATTGTTACCAACGCCATGGTAAACACTTCCCTAGTTCATTCTCCTATTGATTATTTCTCATACGTTAATTGTTTGTTTTTGTTTACAATTTGATTACGCAAAACCCCCTCCTTTTACCGAAAACTATTGACGACTAGTCACTTAATTCACTAAAGACTTAATTTTCACCATATTCTCTGTGGGATTCGACCCCAACCTAGTTGGGTTCTATATTTGACTACGACCGCTTACGCTTCGTTAATTTGAGGTATAGTTTGGGCGTTATCAAAAAGTGGCGCCGTTGCCGGGGAATACGGTTGTTAATTGAGTCTGGTGTGTTTATTTGACTCTTAGTCATAATTTCCTGCTTTACGTTTATTTGTTGTTTTTGTCTTTGACAGGGTACACAGTTGTGCATGACAAGTACCCGAAGTTCGGGGGAACAAATTTTACCTTACGATCCCGAGCTTGCTAGAACATTGAGGCGGAATATGGCCGCACAACTAGAGGCAGCGAGGATCGCTGCAGAACTGCAGGCCCAACAATATCTGAATGCTGGTGGTCTGCAGGATGAGATCGCAAGGAATGATGAGGATCTCGACTTAGATGGAGCTGGCGCTACGGGCGCCATTGTCGTTCCACCGCTACCGCCCGGAGCCAAGTTCAACATCACTAGCACGATGATCCAGCTGTTGAGCTTGAGAGGAGTGTTCCGAGGTGTCGCTGGGGAGGATCCAAACCAGCACCTAATGAATTTCGTGGGCATATGCAAGTCGTTTGAACTACCGGGCGTGAGTCAGACAACGATCAGGCTCAGGTTGTTTCCGTTGTCTCTGTCTGATGAGGCAGCATTGTGGTTGACAAAGCTGACCCCCGACTCTATCGCAACGTGGGGAGAGTTGAGAGGAGCTTTCCTAGAAAGGTTCTTTCCTCCCTCTCGAATGATACAGTTGAGGGACGAGATTAGCAACTTTAGGCAGCAACCGCACGAAGCACTGCACGAGACCTGGTTGCGATTCAAAAAGAAGATAACACAATGCCCGAACCATCAGTTGACCGATAACTTTTTGATGCAGACGTTCTACCGGGCACTGAATTCGGCTACCAAGCCGACGTTAGACAACGCAGCAGGTGGTGCATTCATGGGTCTCACTTTTGTTGAGGCCACAACTACTTTGGACAGGCTCACCAAAACAAACAGGGCCTGGCATACACGGGATACAGAGGTAGCAGCTAGCACTTATGCAGTTGGTATGTCAGCTGAGCAGCGCAGAAAAGAGGAGGAGCGCGACCAAGACATGGCGCATCTGAAAACGCAGTTGGACCTACTGACCAAGCACTTGTTCTCAGGAGGTATGGAGAAGGTACAAGCGGTGGGTTCCCAAGGTATGGAGACTGAGGAGGCGAATTACTTGGGGGGTTTCCAGGCCAATGGCCAGGGAAACCAATGTCGGAACTACCAGAGAGACAACCACTATGAGAAAGATGGTTACAGAGATCGCGATCAAGGTAGCTAGAGGAATAACACCGATAGAGGTGGGTTGTATGTACCACCTGGTAATCGGGACAAAGCTGGCAATGAGGCAGGGACTTCCAAGCTAGAGAACATGATGGCGAAGATGCTGCTAAAGGTGGAATCGACTGACTCTGGGGTAAAGGCAATGATGACTGAGTTATCAACGTTGAGTCAGGTAGTAGAGTCACATTCCACCGCAATCAAGCAATTGGAGCAGCAAGTGGGTCAGATCTTGGCATCTTTAAACCAAAGGAAGACAGGTACCTTGCCGAGTGACACGACTCATCCGAGGAATGACGCTAGCTGTATGGCAATCACCATAAGAAGCGGAAAAATATTACCGGAATCACATCCAGTAATTCAGACTCAAGGTGATGTTGCGGATGATGAAGAGGCGGTAGAGAAGGAAACTCCAAAGCCCGCAGAGAAAAGCAAGGAAGCTGAAAAGCCTCCAACTATGATGCCTCGGCCACCACCTCCTTTCCCACAGCGTTTGAAGAAGAAAGCTGACGATGGTAAGTTCCTGAACTTCATGACCATGCTGAAGCAGATTTCAATAAACATACTGATAACGCTCAAACTACACCTCAAATTAATGAAGCGTAAGCGATCGTTGTCAAGTAAAGAACCCAACAAGGTTGGGGTCGAATCCCACAGAGAATATAGTGAAGATTAAGACTTTAGTGAAGTAGATGACTAGTGATCAATTATTTTCGATAAATAAAAAGGGGGTTGTTGTGAACAAATCGTGAACAAAAGCAATAATAATGTAAGAGAATAATCAGTAGGAGAGAATGCGAACTAGGGACGTGTTCACCATGGCGTTGTAACAATCGATTCTAGGCTTAACAGGTTTCTTTCTATATGCTTGTCACGATGTGATTGCGTCAATTGTATCGTCTAAACGTCTCTCGACCAAGTAAACAAATTTCCTTTTATCTTCTTTCGATCTCTTTCATCTCTTTTTTTTTTTTTTTTTTT